>MU216787.1:123044-136070 GCA_018584345.1 Thuja plicata | reverse complement strand
ACTGCCATGTTCATTTTTTATGATTAAAATGATTGGGAGACACATACACTATTTCTTTCCCATACACTAAGGGATAAAGTTAGGGAAATAATTTAATGATATTATTTTAAATCGGGCCTACTAATTTTTTTAAAACATTGTAAAAGGACAACTTAATTACTATTATTTTATTAAAGTAGATATCTAATGGAACACTAAAAGACCATATGTACTATTTTGTTAAAATGTGTTTTGAGTGCGTGAGCGCACATGCATGTGTATATACAAAATTTAGACAAATATACACAATCGTAAAACTAAATACATTTGATGGTATCGTACTTCATTATTGATAAATGCCAAATGCCAAATGCCAAAAATGGTAGTGGTAAAGATAATATTAAATGCGAATTGATAATATCTATCTTTATCAATTGGCATGTAATATGATAATTTTAGTTGGATAAATTCAATTATAGTCTCCACTCCCAAACCCCCTCATTGTAATCAAATTTCTTTTATTACAAGAGATCACACTAACTAGTGAGGGTTTGAGAAGGGAGACCCTATTGAGTTTGAGGGGCAGTAATGATAAGCTGCACAAGTTAGATGCGAGAAAAACGCAATGATAGAAGGGGTGCGGGGAAACGTTTCGTTTCCTCGTGGGCCAAAAGTGGGGGTTCAAGGGCTATGCCCCCAAAAATCTTTTTATTTAAGAGAAAATGAGAAAAGAGAGTGGAGAGAAAATGATCTTTGTATTGGGGGAAATGATGCTTTTAAGGGCATTTTAGGGTTTTTTGATGTGAATAAAAAAGTCTAAAAATGCCATTTTTTGTCACTTTTTGGCGGTTAGTGCCTTTGAGTGTGCTTGGGTACATACTTGGGTGTATGTAGATGCTCGGGTACATACCCAGGCTGTACACAGGCATACACCTGGGTGAATCCATACCCGTACATACCTGGTACAGGTGCGGGACGCCTTTAGGGTGTACAAGTAATGTAGTTAAAATATATATCTTGACAGCGAAATTTCAGCACCAAAAGTGATACTGCATCATTTATTTTGGTTGAGCAGTTACAATTTGAATGATTTTGAATAATTTTCTATTTCAATCTTAAATTTATTGATTGAGAATGGGTACTGCAGAAAATAAATATATTAGATATAATTGTAGGTATTATGGAATGAAAATTTTAACCTATGTCTCACTGTTTTGTTGCATTCAAAATTGTGAATTATTACTGTAAATCAAGTAAATACAAGGGCGTCTAAATGGTTGGTACCGAGTTCTGGTTATTAGTAGAGTGAATTTTGGAGTGTTTATGTGTCAGTTGCATGTTACTTTCCTTTTAGGAACCTTGCGATGACAATAAATAAAAAGAAATCTGCTAACATAACTGTTTTCTTTCTGGATGCAGCTGGCACGTGAATCCTTATCATTTTGGGTAAAAGCCTTTTCAGAGGACACTGCTAAAAGGCTTGAAAACTTTGGGTTTATACAATTTAGACCTGGAGGTAGGAATTGAATCTCTGAGAATGTCTGCTGATGTAAATAAAGTGGTAGTTTTTCATTACCCATCCAGCAAGTTGATTATGTTGCCACTCAAAAAATAATATGGAATTAAGACAACGTGAAGTCGGGTTGTGAAACTGTGTGAAAACTTAAGATTAAGAGTGAAGTGCTGAAAACTTCTTCTAGTTAGATGGTTGCTGTGAGCAATGCACTTTCTTATGCTTTTGGAGTTACCTAAACTCTATTTTATAAGACGTCTGTTGTATTTTTCTATAAGGAAATTAATAACATCATAGTGTCTAGTATTATTTTTTAAAATTGTTCAATTCAGATGCTGGTCAATTTTAAATCATATATAACTTGCTTTTCAACATTTCAACAAAACATGTGATAAATATTCTAGTTCTATTGTGTAGTAAATTAAGCAGTAATGCATTTTGATAACCCTTTTTTTTAACCTTTAACAGAGGATCTGTAACCATCAGCAAATTATCATATCATTGGCTTCCATGATGACAATTGTCTCATCTTTGCATTACATTTGTATCTTTACCTGTCTGTTTCTCATTCTATCTTTTAACAAGTTTATGTTCTTCAAACAATAATTACTGAACAAAAAATTTCACTCTGTGGTAGGGCAGAAGCCATTTATCGCTTGTGACATGGATATTTCAAATTATCTCTAATTTCTTGTATTAATCTTACTGTGTTACGGATTTTACATTTTTCTTTGCTAGTACAAACATAGATTGGTGATGGCTGAACTACCAAGCTTTTAGAAAGGAAAAAATTCTATTAAAATTCATGAATGACCAATATAGGTTGATGGGACAAAACATAGCAAGCAACAACAGCTAATGAGGAGTTCTAGGAGGAATCTGAGCAACAAACAATGAGGTATCTTACGTCAAACTAGCAATCAAAACTCTCATAAGCCAATAAGATATCCTAAAAGAAACTCTTTGAATGAGAGAAGGAAGATTCTACTGGGAACCTGAAAAATGTCCTCTCATAAAATTTCAATTCTCTGAATAAGCCATTTATTGGCACAAAATTCTCTGTGAGTGCAGTTCTCTGAATATGACATTGGCCAGCAAGAAATTTCTTGCAGTGCTAGTTTGTGGGCTATTTATCGGTTTTGACATGGATGTTACAATTTTCCTGTAGTCTCTTAGATCCAGCTTATTGATCCTAGATTGGGAGGCTGAGGGGTTGAGGATTAGGTTTTCCTTTTATTGTTAAAGCTGCACAAAACCTCTGCTTCTTATGACCAGCATTGATATTTGGCAATTTTAGCCTAAAAGCTCCAACTTTGATAGAAACATTTATTAACTCATCCAGTTGACTAATATTATAATTAGGTCCTCCCAAGAATACCATTAAAATTCCTCGAAATTTCTCATGTGTAACTTGATTTCAGCATGGTTATCATGTTTGATAGGTCCTCCTTTAAGTTGTTTCTATATAGAAAATTAATAATGACTCTTGCTTGGCACAATTAACCACTGGCACTTCGGAATTTAGCTTTCCTATTGGATCTTACAATCTTCTAAATGACGATCTCTGTTTCTTCATAGCCTGCAAACAGAAGGCCAATTTGACGGAGTCTGCATCTAGGCAACATGTAACCTTGTTCTCAGATAAAAAACTTTTTCCCGTGTTTGCTTAATACTGACAAGAATAAGCTATCACCAAGAATCTTTTGTCTCTTTGATGCCTTCACACAACTTCATGATGTGAAATTTCTCTCTTGAATGTTAAAAGAAAATAATGTTTTGGGGATATGGAGTCGCCTGGACAGTCCAAAAATGAAGGGTTTTGCAAAGTTATTATCATTTAAACAGTCAAAAAGAGTAATTTGCATGTACAGTTGCTGTAGCAGTGAGTTGGCAAATTTGAAGTCATTATAGCAGTTAGGAGAGCTGTTGGAAGATGAAGGAAGCTGCTGGAAACTGATGAATATTGATGTAAAATCAGTTCAAAAGCTTGATTTGTCCTTTTAGCTACGCAAGAATGGCACCAAATGCTGTTCACTAACCCACATCTGTCAAATTTGTTTTTCGAAAGTGATAGAAAAGTTCTGTAGAAGGATGAGGTATGATGAGGAAGAAGCTTTAATATTGCTGCCTTGGTTGCCCTGTCTTGGATGGCTTTGAAACATGAAATTTTTACTAAAAAAAGAGAGAAAATGTCTGCTTGGTTTGATGCAGCAAAGAAGCTCAAATTTATGTGAATATAAAGTGGAGTTGTACTAAAATAGGAAAAATCCAATATTTTTATTACTGCCTCTCTATCCTTAGTGGAACTCAATCTGCTTTCACTTCATTCTTTGATAACCAGTTAAAACTTTCTACTTTGATCCTTAGTGGAGTTTTTCTACCTTAGTACCAAAAAGTGGAAGTTTCTTAATGTTGATGAAGCTGAAGATTGTGCAGAACACTTGAAGAATTTGAATGAGGAGGTGAGGAAGCATATTAATAAAATGAATATTAAGTACAAGGCTAAGGCAGATCAGAAAAGGAGACAACAGGAATTTCAGATTGGAGATGAAGTTATGGTTCATTTGAGAAAGGAGAGAGTTCCAGTGGGAACATACAAGTTGGAGATGAAGAAATTTGGACCATGCAAAATCCAGAAAAAGCATGATTCAGGAAATGCTTATAAAGTAGAGTTGCCCAATGAACTCAATATTTCACCCGTGTTTAATATTTCAGATTTGATAGAGTATCGTGAAGGAACTATGGAAGACGAAATTGCAGAAGCATAGTGGAATATTTCAGCACCTACTTCAACTATAGAAGAGATAAAGGATATCTTGGATATTCGTGTGAGTAGAAGCACAAGAAACAGGAAATATGAAGAGTACTTGATCAAATGGAAGGGATGACCTGTTGAAGACTCATCATGGCTATCAAAGGAAGAGGTTTACCGCCTTGGTTTTCCTCTGAACACTTGAGATGTGACAAGGTCACTTTTCAAATTACCTCGGGTGTTTGATGCAGGAGCATCTAGGTTGTAAGAGTAATCTTGCATCACCCAAAAGTATTGTCTAGTTTTCAATAAGTCCTAACTTTGGACAGGGTTATATTTTTGGCAAGTTTACTATTTTTAGTAAGTTGTTCATTTGAGTACGGATTGTTCCAATTTCTTCCTTGGAGGTTCATTTTGGATATATTACCCCGTCGATAAGGTTTCAAGGCAAGACCAAGTCTGGTTTTGAAGATATTGAAATTTCTGTTTTGGTGGGGTAGTACAAAAACTTTGAACTCAGTTTTGAAGGCTTTAGAGGCTCCGAAATGGGGTCAAAATTTGATCGACTAACACTCCACTAGCACTGGGCGTAGAGCACTTCATGGGATTTATGAAATGGGGTTATAATAGTCAATTGACTCAATGGTTCACATCTTATGGTTTTCGGAAGTTGGGCCATCAAGACTCCAGTTTCAATACAAAAGGAAGAGAGAAAAATCACTTAAGGTGGAAATTGAACCCCTGGGCACCAAAATGGGAAAATTTCACTTTCTACAATATTCTAAGGCGCTTAATTGTGCTACTTAAATAGGGCTAAAGGGGGATTGTAGGTTTCAGTTCTAGAAGTGTAGATTGTGGCTCTGTCTTGCAGATTATTATAATGAAAATGTCCATGTGGCTGTAGCATGTTACTTTTCTGATTATTGTAATGTCATTTCATTGAAGATAATAGAAAGCAAGTGTTTCTATTCTTGCCATTGTTATGTTCTTGCAATTTTCTATTTATTTCTCTGTTGTGTTGTGCACTTGTGTGTGTTTGGTTGAATAAGGGGAGTCCCTTCATCACCCGTAAGAATGACCTGCCCATTTCCCCAAGATCCCTTCCTAGGGCACATAGATGATGATAGGCTGGCCACATTGGTCAGGACAGATGATAAACTAGTCCTCACGACCCTGAAATAGGTGTTGGGTGAAGACTTTTTGCATAGCTAGGACTGTTACTATGTTGACACAAACATTTTGTCTAGGTTCGTGGACTCTCTGTTAGACCTAGGGGAGTCTAGGGACGTGGTTATCTTTCTCATAGTGGGTATGTTTGGCAAATTTTTTTGCGGGGGACTTGAGGATGTGCTTGTCGCGGCTCGTGATGGTGTCGGGTTGCCACTTGCAACTGACTTGAAGATCTATCTGGAAACAAGAGCGGAAGTGTCATTTGTTCCTTTTGTTATGAACTTCCACTTTCGTCCCCTCAACATTCACTATTGCTATGCGCGACACGGGTGTTCAAATTTCTGAAAAAATATCTAGACCCAGATGTGGAAATGACCGAGGAGGCGATAGAATAATTTTACTTGAGGGTTATGTTCGAGCAAGCTTGGGATTCACCTACTGAGTCGAGCGAAAGGGAGCCTTCTGACTCAGAAGAGTGCTCGGAGGAGGGAGGAGATGATTCAGGGGAAGACAAACCCAACTCTGGAGACGCTTGACCCGTGCCAAGAAAAACTATTTTACTTTCTAAGAAAAGAAAAGTTATGATATTTAAAATGTAAATGTCAAGGAAAATACTGTTAGTTTTTTGCAAGATTTTGAAATGTACATAAATACCGAAGATAAATATGATCTATAAAGTTTTTTGCTTGTTTTATTTCGGTGTCTACATACAATTTTCCTTTCATTTACCACTTTCAACCATTCATTTCTTTAAAGCGTTAAAATAAACCTTTAATACTCGCTTCAAACAAATGAAATATCATAACTAGGGACCTTACTACCATACATAGAATGATGGAAGGGCAAAAAATACCTTTCCGAGAACGCGCGCAATAAAGGGGAAACCTTGTTGCATTGGCATGCTTGCTCTTAACAAACAAAAGGGGTCAGTGCAACATAAACTGAAATCATCGTTTTTTTTTTATAGTTGATGCGCGACGACGACAATCATGAAAGCTCCGCTACAGGCTAACAAGGGGACTGACAACCATACATGGGACACCGGAAACGTGTCGCCTTGTGCAGTAGTGCTTATTGAAAAAGGAACAAACCAAGTAACCTAACCTAACTATTTACACTAACTTAACATCTAAGCCTTTTACAAGAAGCCATTTATTGGATTTGGGAAATAGCTACCCTTGCGGGCTAGCTTTTTCTTTGCAATTAATGGCTTTGGGGAATTTTCGCAAAAGAAAGGTAACGTGGGTATTACCCTTCTTGGGTGTGATAAGTCAAAGATGACATTAAAATCCGTTTTGGGTACTTCCTTTGACATCATAGGAGAGGGTGTCTCGCGATCTTTGAAAAGACTACCTTCAGGCTCTCACGTGGGTTTTGCCTCTTCACAATCAGAAAATTATTTCCCGCTTATCCCATTCAGATTAGGATGCAGTGCCTAATAACTAGTAGCTGCACCCTGAAACAATAGTGAAGGAAACACGACAACATTTACTCTAATGCCTTGAAAACACAAGAATTTACTAAAATGCAACATTCCCATGATATATTTTCATTTGAAAATTCTTCAAATAGAAACACTGAATCTATCCAAGGACAATTCATGTTCATAAGATGAAACACAAATTAAGGAAAACAAAATGTGGCAATTGGCAATCTACTATTTCAAGTACACTCGATGGAATGTTGTGAGAATTTAATTTTTTGCTAGTGATTTCCATGCTTTTAAGAAAATTGTGTTGATTATAACAAGGCGCAATTCAATCCAAGAGTTGATCCACTCAATAAGATGCTGAACTAAAATTATTTAAGGGTGAAAATTTGCACACCAAACCATTTCCCATTAAGTTTTGTGCACATTTGGGGAGAATGTAAAAACCACCCTTTGTTAATATGATCATTTTTTCGTAAATGTTAGTTTTATTATTAAGTGTAACAAATTCCATACCTTAATAATTTGTCTACTTCATGGAACATAAATAAAATGACCACACTAATTAATATATTATAATTGTTGTCTTTCTTATTGATGTTTGTCCATGTTAAATTAAGGCATGAATTATTTCTATATCCTAATAATTTAATTCCAATATAAAAGTGATTGAATTTGTAACCTAACAAATCCATGCTAATAGTGGCAACTCTTCACCACCAACCTACATACTTACACTTAATAGGGTAAGTTCTTTAAATGACCCTAGTTCTAGATATTCCTAAGGAACCAATTCTATGGTCCTTCCTACATATCCCATTAAGGAAATAATAGGCTCCATAATTTGTACTTCCTTTAGAATGGATTTACACATAACAACGCTATTAGGCGAGGTTAACAAGTTAAGTCTAACAATAATTATTGTTGAGTACAATAGGGGCAGCAATTCATTCCCAAATGACAATATTTCCAACTAAGGTAGCAATTCTACCCTCTTGGAAGGACTAATAATAATAGTCAATAATATACCACCTTATTTGCTATCCAAGGAAGAATTATACCAACTAAATCAAGAAATGGCTGAAGTATTAAAAAGTAAGGTATAGTGACAATAAATTTGTCATCATTAATTATTCATAAGGAGAATGCAAAATAAATATTTATTAACCCATAATTCTAATAGAATGTACCTTCTAGTTACCCGTCATTGATTCAAAATGCATTAAGCTTGATGAGTTAATCTTATCACAACTTTCATTACCTTTTAATACTTTCATAAATATAAATAGATTAAGTTGTTTATAATTTTATTTAGAGAATATTTAATGGGTGACTCAACCATATATTTCATTTAATGCAATTAAGTATTCAACTAAATATTTTAGAGAATATTTTTATTTTTAAAATTTTAAATATAAAGTTTAGGAAAATTTAGAAAAATAGATTAAATTAGCAATGGTCACATAAGGTTAGTGTTCATTTAGCCCCGTTTGGCTAGTGGAATTGGGGCAGAATTGGGTGCAGAACTTCCGCTTTTTTGCCAAATCTGTCGTTTGGGACGCTAAACTGTAATTCGGGTTTCAGAGATCAAAATCCGGTTTAGGCACCAAAATCGGCGGCACTATCTTGTCACCCAATAGGTGGAATTTGAAATCATCTTCTGAGTTTTGGGTTTTTGTGAACCCCATTTAATTGGTTGTCGGGTTCGTGATACTTCCCTTTTCATTTTTTATTGATGGAAAAATCGCAAAAACAAATTTCCTACGATACAGTAATGGTAATGTAAGTCTTATAACCTGTCAAAATTCTTAGAAATATGAACTGGGTGTGTTTTTCATTTTACAGTTTATCCACGGAAATTTCAAAACCGACAACTATCTACTATAAAAACCTTAAATCCCTAATTTCATAATTATGGGTTCCTTACGCCTTATCGGAGCCGTTATGAGTCCACCAATGTGAGGACTCAAAGACCAAAATATTCACTCCTTTCCAGTATGCTCCATTGTTTTGGATGGAATCCAAAAGTAGAATTTTTTTCCCCTGTTGATTGGCATTAAAATCAACCAGAAATGGGGCCCAAAAATATTCTATGGAAGCTTGACAATCCCGCAACACAAGAAGACCAATGGAATTTTAGACCTGCAATACCCAACAAACTTTCAAGCACAAGAAACAGGAAAATAAATGAAACCAAAGCAAAAGTTTACAATTTTTATCTGTAGCTTTTGGATTTAACTGTGTGAACAATTTTTATCATCCATAAGCTATCAAGACATGCTATCATGGACTGTGCATTTAAATATTGTCATTATGAAAGACCCCAAAAGAGTGTGTTATATATGTTGAGGGAATATGATGTTTCTGTTTCCCATCTTCTTGAATGTTTCTAATTTCGAAATTGGCAACCAAACGCAAAAGATAGATTGTCTCAATCATCTTCCGGGTCAACCAAACGGTCCAAACTATCTTCCGAATACACAAAACCGGAATTTCAAAACCTTATTTTGAGATAATCAGGTTTTGAGTCAAATTCTAATTCCTCAACCAAACGGGGCCTTAGGGTGATGGTTTACTTAGTGTTAAATTTAGGTTAGAGATATGGTTCAATTATGGTTACGATTCAATAAGGGTTCAATTAGTGTTAGGGTTAAGGATCAATTAAGCTTATAGTTGGGGTTAGGGTTCAAATAGGAAAAGGTTGTGTTAGGGTTAGGGTTCAATTAAGGTTCAAAGTTAGGGTTGGAGTTCATTTAGCATTCAATCAGGTTTATGGTTTAATTAGAGCTAAGATTAGGATTAGTGTTCAATTAGGGTTAGAGTTAAGGCCAGGATTAGGTTCTTTTAGGTTAGGTTTAGGGTTCAATGATATTTAAGGTTAAGATTCAAGTTCAATCAAGGTTAGGGTGATGGCTAGGGTTCATTATGGCTACAGTTTAATTAACATTATAATTTAATTAATGTTAGGGTTTCAATTATGGTTAGGTATAAGGGTCAATAAGAGTTATTATTAGGCTTAAGATTTGACTAAAATTAGGGATAAGTTTAGAGTTCAATTAAAGTTAGGATTAAATTTTGATTCAATTAGCGCTATGATTTGATTAGGGTTGGCGTTTAATTAGGATTAGGTTAAGAGTACAATTAGATAGACTTAGCATTCAATTAGGGTTAGGGTTTAATTAGGGTGAAGGGTAGGGATAGGGTTTAACTAGGGTTCAAAGTGAGGGTTACAATTTAATTCGAGCTAAGGTTGAATCAAGGTTCATTTGGTATTAATGTTTGGGTTGTTAGCCGTATATTGGATGTTAGTTGGGTATGCGCCGACGATACTTAGTTACTACCGTCGGTTGGGAACGGGTGGCGACGTTTGTTCGCACCGTTTTATATAAACATTGTACTTGCTAGTTGAAGGCATCATGACCTGGTTGCTATTGTAAATGTACTTCAGTTATGAATGATCAATAAAGACTATTATTATATACTTGTATTTCCTGTAAACGTCTATGCTTAAACTAGGTTACCCCAACAGGGAAACACTTGGCGCCGTTGCCGGGGTTTAGGTTATAATTAGGGTTCAATAAGGGGTAGGTTTAGGGTTTAATTAGGTTACAATTAGGCTTTTATGATAAACCATGGGGTTAGTATTATAGTTGATGAAATATTCTAAGCTATGAATTCATAACATATATAAAATTGTACGACCCAAAATACAACTCTTAATTTGAATCAAGAACGTTGTAGACATAAAACAAATATTAATTGCATGAGTAATATAGATTTCCCTCTTATTTTCTCATAAATTCACAAAAGCAATATCCGCCTGGTTATATGGAATTTATTACAAAGGGAACTTAACAATGATAGCATTGAATGCTCATACCATAATCGGGTCCATAAGATGATATTGATACCTTAGAGCCAAAGTATTCAATCATATTGCTGGCTGTAGCATGACCTTCTGCCTTGACATTAACAGCTATATGAAATTGTTCTTCTCATCTGCTGTCAACCTCAAATATCACCAACCAATTTATCATTGCGCACACATACTGCTGAAATATCCACCTAGATTTTTCTGGGGTTTCGTCCAGATGCAACACTTTTTCCAGGTTTTGCGTTCTGAGAAAGGTTGGAGCAATCAAACTTGCGAGCATAAAAGAAGTTAATAATATTCAGCTACTTCTCATCTCTTCAATTGAATTCCTTATAACCAATGCCCAGCACTCCAAAAGGCAGATTTTCCCATGCTTCTAAATTGAAAGACCACTGGAAGGAAACATTCTACTTTGCACTCCCAGTTGCCTGGTCAGGAAAGCATGTGATCAGGCTGTAGAAACGTCGACTGAGGTGGCAGGTGGATGCTTCTCCTCTTTATGCCAAGTGGAGATTTTGTTCAATTAATGCCAACTGGAACTTTAGCAACTTCTGGTAGGTAGATATTTTGCTCATTGTTTTCCAAGAAGTGGAACGTTTAATTTAATCTTACCATGAAGTGAATTTTTGGACTTTAGAATGACAGGTAAATATCAGTTTGTAGGTCTCTTACAATTTAGAAGTGCTGTTGCAGGTCTGGATATGGCTGTTGCAGGTCAAACAGCTACACGAAACACCAAGAAATCATCTAAACTGGCCAAGGACTCCCTCCCTAATGTCTAACATTATAACTTTACTGAGCACTGCTACAGGTCTGATTAACTTAATCTTGATGGTAACAGGGTCTGGAACAGGATTTCTAGGACTGAAACAGCTCAGCAAAAATTCTAGGTTGCTGATATTCTCCTTAAAGACAGTATATCTACTGAAGTATCTTCAACCAAATATACAAACATGGCAAAGTATCACACCCAGACTGCTGCATGTCTGATATGCGGCTATTGTAGGTTGGAATGCACACCAACATTCATCAAATTGCCTCCCAAACCAGCAAGGCACACCTTCCAAGGTTGGCGACTGATTTAACATCCTCAACAGCACAAAAACAACATCAAATTGACAAGGAAAGGGGGTGAATTATGCCCAACACCAAACGCCACAACTGGCTTGTACTTAGGCCATAGTATCCCAGCTGAAACCCCATAAAACTCCTCCAATCCTCCATGGCAACCGAAAAGGGGGTCTGAATGTGAGCAGCTAAAGCAGAATTGTCAACACCTTTAGTTTGAGTGATCAAACTAAGCACAAATTTTTGCCACATGCAAGGTAACCCCAAGTACAGATGACAAAGTATTAACTTTGATCAGCAGAAACAAAACCAAGAAATCTCAATAAATATCAGGCAACACTCCCAAAATCAAGTGATATTTGACAACATCAAAAACCTGCATGCATGCATTTGAGGTCAATGTGGTTGAAATCTTACAAGGTCTTTTGGGTTTTATCTATTTTAATCCTTTATGATGAATGCTAGGCATGTCTGCTCAATACATTTTTATATTATCATAATGCAGGCACTAGTGTTTGGAGTCTTGATTTTTTATGAAGACTAAGTTTTGTGTAAAGATGACATGTTGTTTATGTATTGGTTAAATTATACCTTTAATCAATTCATCGTCTTTTTACTACTATATCAATTGTTTGTTCTTGCACTTGGACATGTGACTTTGTATGGCAAGTTTTCCATAATTTTTATTTTAAATTGTTACTATGATGGTATAGTCTTCAAATGCTTTTTACTTTGAAGTTTTTGTTCTATTGTCTGTATGGTAAAGAATGGTATACATTCTGGCAGGTGAATATCATGGAAATAATCCAGAGATGTCAAAATTGCTACACAAAGCTGTTCGACAGAAGAATGAAAATGCATTTGCAGTCTACCAACAGCATCTTGCTAACCGACCAGTGAACGTATGTTGTTTCAATGAGCCTGCATTGTTTCTTGTTATATGGAAAGAGCAATCATTAATTAAATACAATTCAATAAATTCGGAACGAATAAATCTCACAGGAGAATACTCTGTTAAAATTGGTGTATTTAACAGCAACTGACATGTTTTAGTGATTTATGAAACTCAGGTACTTCGTGACCTGCTGGAATTTAAAAGTGACCGACCTCCAATTCCTGTGGGAAGAGTGGAGTCTGCGTTGACAATCGTCGAGCGCTTTTGCACTGGGGGCATGTCACTAGGAGCTATTTCAAGGGAAACACATGAAGCAATTGCAATAGCAATGAACAGAGTCGGAGGA
>MU216787.1:95966-112847 GCA_018584345.1 Thuja plicata | reverse complement strand
TTGGCCAACAGACCTAAATGAGATAAAATGGTGTCTCTAGTGACATAGGATGATAGGAAATCACTCCAATGATATTCTCCAAATAGGAGAAGATAATCCCGCTCTCCTTTAGACTCCCGAACAGTTGATGCCCTCCAACCACCTAGTAGGAGATCCATGCACCAAATAGTATAATAACCATATCTTCCCATTGTAAGGAGCACCTCATAGACAAAGGCTAGAACACCAACAACAATGTGCTCACCTCTCACCTCAATGCCATAATCGTACTACAATGCACACATTAGTGCCTCCCGATCATAAATTGTAGCAATGTCTCCATACGAAAACTCATGAGCCAATGAAATCTCCAAGGTATACCAATAAAATGCATGATCTCTATGGTATGCATTCCCAATCTCTAGGATAGAATGGCTACATCCTCTACTAATGAGTCATCCACTAGGTGAGAGGTGTCACAAACAAACTCATCAAGTGCTCCATGGATGTTCAAGAACCAAAAAGAACCTGTAACGCCCACATCACTGTGAAACAACCATCCATGAAGGAAGACCAACAAAGAGATGTGATGAACACTCACATGCCAATAAGTCAATACACAAGGTCTCCTAGCATTGCTATTATGACTCCGGCCAACAATATGAATGATACCAAGGGTGTCAACATACCCATACAAGCCTAAGGAATTTACCTCACACTCAATGTCGATTCAATAGACGTGCCTCTGCACACCTTTAAACAACTGAATAGCTAATGTAGACAATGAAAAATCAAGAAGTGCAAGGTAATTCTCAGTAGGAGAGCCACTAACCCATGACAGTTCAATGAAGATGAAGTCTCCAACTAACAAATAAATAGCTTCTATATCATAAGAGGTCGGTGGCATCCTCAAAAACAAGTTATGGTAGCATGTAACACCCATTGGGGACAACTCTTGAGTGGCTGGTCCACTATGAGTGTTATCCAACAAATCAGTACCACCATCGAGAAAATGATCAACTACAACTAAATTTCCAGTGTTAGTTATCCCTTGCTCATCATAAACTATAGAATGGTGAATACCATGAACGTACCGAAAATGGAGCTCGTCATGTTGAGCCAACAACTGGGGAACACTAACCTTCACAAGCCGACTCTCAATCATTCTTTGGGTCTGATCTGATGCTTCTGCCCCAAGGTGAACAAATTCAGTCATCTCACAAGAAGTATCATCCAAAACATTATGTCCAACTCTCACTTCTTGTACACCATCAAATGAAGAAGTAGTGTTATTTATTTTTTCATGAGTTCAGGCAGTTGACCCATGAATATGGAGAGGTATAGTGCTGCTGTCATAAATCAGAGATTTAGGACTGACTATAGCATGCGTTTTGCTACCTCTGAAGCCTTCAATGCTAGAGTACACTCAGCACGATATAGTCATTAAGTACTCCATGACTCCAACACAGTCCATGTAGTATACTCTCACAAATATCTCCACTAGAGGTGACACCAAAACCACAAACAACAAGTTATGTAAACCAAAAAAGACTTCTAAATCATACCCCAAATCAGATTGCTTAACTTGTGTTGGTTACGAAATCAATAGATTGTAAAACCCTAAAAGTATATCGAGCTTTATGATCAGGCTCTACACTTGATTTGGCCAACGAACGAGATTCAATCCTCAAGAGGATCGATTTCTCCTGCACTTCTGGTTCTGCTAGACCAAGGCGGGTGCACCTTTGATAATTTAAGCAGATTAAATCTTCTCTATATTTGATCTATACTTCTAGTTTAGAGTGGCTTGAAAGGTTCAAAATAGATTATTTAATCTTCTAACCCTACTCCTACCTCCTACTTCTATCTGACAACTGGAAATGAAATGCAAAATAACTTGATTGATAATTGAACTGAAATCTGATCAGTGCCTTATCCTGGACCACAGAGTCAAAATGATTTCTCGCTCATCCAATGTTTAGAAACTCTAACTGTTAGCATTGTTAGCCCCCATTTATGCCTTACAGAAATAGGAAAGTATATTGTTTATGCCTTACATAAACATGCAGGTATGTCAATCACAAAATCGTACTTACTGATCCAATCTTGCCCCTCTAAATCACTGTATTCTTTCAATAGGATTTAACTCTTCCTTGAAAAGACCCATTAAATAGAACACACAAAAGCATTAATGTGCAATGACAAATCAGATATATCCTTGATAATCTGATTCATATGATTGAGAAGAACAGAGCCTGGAGACGATGCCAATGATATTTATATTTAAATCAATTAACAGTTGAAAAACATATTTTGAACAAAGTTTATTACATACATCTCTTTAAGTAACCCTAGGAAAATATAAGACACTGTTTTGTGTGATATATTACAATTGATTATGATTTTTCTCCCTTTTATACGATTCCGGCCTTGGCTTCCTTTATATGTGAAGGAAGCAACAAGCTTCAAGCCATTTCATTATAAAGTGACACGACCTTTGAAAACCAAGAATAATTAAATACTTTGTTGTCAGCCTTTGGTCTTCAACTCCATAATTATTTCTCCATTTTACTCTCCCTTTGCTATTCTCGTGGATATATTTTTTATATAGAAATAAATTATCACAATGTACTTCAGGAAATAAAATCCTTTCACAAAATTCCCATGTAAAATATCTTTGTGAAAAGTATTCACCATTATGCTCTATTAGTGAAAAATAATTTTCCCCTTTGTATGTGTTTATTGTAAAATATTTATTCTTGCCTGAACATTTAATCTTTGTGGGGATCCACAAACCAAGTTCACTATTCATTTGGGAATAATATCACCTTTTGGGTAAAAATCTTGATCTTGGAAAATTGTCTTTTAAGAGAAAATAACTCAAGAATACTTTTAATGTTTCAGGGCTTCCTTTGTACACATCCCACAATCTTTTCATTTAATTGTGATATTTCTTCAAGTAACATTTCCGTTCACATGAAACAACTTTTAATCCATCTCATTGGAAATAATTACTCCATACTTTGCAAGTTCACCTGGGCATTACCTTCATAAGATATTTTTCTCTGAGTAGAAATACTATTCCTTTAGGTGAGAAATACCTCTGAAATATTTTGTAATTCATTTTACTGATAAAGATATTTTACCCTTTCATCAGAGTGCTATGTTCAAGTGATCTTCATTTGCTTTTATGTAAAATACTTATATAGAGATTGCAATAATGCATATAATTCCTCGGAAGTGAAGAAAAATTTCCCTTTGTTTATTCCTGTCAAGTATATGCAATTTTGGCCTTTTGAAATGGTAATAACGATAACATTTATTCTTTACAACTTCCAGAGACATATGAGGCACCTGGTTTTGAACTTTCTTTTAATTATTGATGTCTTCCCTTACTGCTTGGCTTTATTTTGAAGTAGCGTATGCATTGGGCAAAATAACTTAGAAGACTGGCTGTTTGGTGACTTATAAATAGATAAAAACTTCGCTCCTTGACAATTTTTTATTGCTCTATTTGACCTCATCCATTGAAATAACATTCATACATTCTGTCAAATTGTCTGAATGTTTGGCTTGATGCCTCCCCATTTTGTTATGTATTGACGTTCAAAGAAGAGTGTAAATCGCAGCTTTTCAGCATCAGCAAGACAACAGTCCCCGAGCTCTGCGTGTGTACTTGGCACTTGTGTTTTGGTATTCAAAGGATTACTCATGTGACTGAGCATATACGGCCCTGAGTCATGGATTTGAACACAATCAAAGCTTACATTGTCAAGATGCATCCCAGCAAGTTTTGGTTATTCAAAACTCATCTCATTCCTTGTCATGCCACCTCTTTGAGACACGTACCATACAGTTCGCATGCCAATCTATGCTTGCACATTTTGTATAGATGCCTATCAAGCATTAAGAAAAACACATTTATCCACCCAACATAGGTCTTCACTACAATCTATTCACTGATTACACGAATGTGGGGAAGTGACAAACTTTTCATCCAACTATTCATACTCTCTGAGAATCCAATGCTTTTGAATTTCTCCACACTCTGTACGAATACACTCAAAATCCTGTGCCATGGTTGATGGCCATAACCGATTTCAAAAACTATCATTCTAGCACAAGCAGTGAGTATACTAGCAAGGATTTTTACGTGGATTGACAATTTTGAGCATTTTTGGGCAACCCTTTAGTGGAGATACAATAGTGTTTGGCAAAACTCCTGATGATGAGGTTTCTCACCAGGAAAACATGGTGTCTTGGTGGAAAATTTTAAACTTCCACCGATTTAAGTAGTCTTGCTAGTAATGTGTTTTTTCGGTAAGACATTACAAATCTCATGCCGATAACAAATTTAAAGGGTTTTAAAATTTATCTCCAGTTTTTACATTTGTCAAATACATTTTGGTGCATATCTTGCACAGATGCCACTCCATTGTCATCCTATGTAATTGTGTTTTGTATATATGCCTGGCAGATTAAGCGGCTGATAAAACTTTTCTCCTGTACGCCCTAATGGTGTCATCAAGGCTCTGATCTTGCGTGGGTCTAGAAGATTTGGAAAAGGCTGTGGAAAACATTTTCAAACATTTCTAAAGCCTTTTCAACCGAACTAATTGTGCAGATCTCCGGTCATTCCTGCCAAAAATGCTGCCCCCTCTTTAATCTCTCTAGTACGATGATACTTTCCTCTACGTTCTTTGCCAATGCTATGTTGGTTCCTTTGCTTTTTTCCTCAACTGGCCTTCACACTCTGCAACTCGAGAGCTCATTGTTTGTTAACGTGGAAGATATAATTCTCCTTGGCTTAAACCTGGCACTCGTTGAGAATAAAAACTACTTGCAATGGGCACTCGGGTGAAAGCCTTTACAGTTGAATTCTTAATGCGGCTCTCACGAATCTTTTATTTTGTATCTCAAAACTCTGAAATCCCGCTGAAGTCATTTTTCACCCTAGCCTGGCACTGGGGAGAATATTTTAATTTAAAAAAGAGCGAGGAGACCTTCAGTTTGTCTTATCGAACAAGCATATCGATGAAAGACAACATTTCAGTGAGACTTTTATAGGTCTTAGCAATGATATAAGTTTTATCGATGAGTTTCGGACTACACATAATTTGTCTTCAGGAAAACATTTATCATGTCATGTTGTTCATTATTGAATGATTTGGTGAAGATAATAAAGGAATAGGTCCCCTCAAATAATATACTTGTTTATTTAATATGCCTCCAATATATGTGTCCAATGCATAGCATATAGTATATGTATTTTTTTTAAAAATCAATTATAAAATGATTTAAATCATAGTTGGCAAACTCGCAGAGTACTCAGAGAGTTTTAAAAACTCGTCGAGTTTTTATGCTCTGCGAGTTTTTCAGACTTTAACTCGCGAGAAAGACTTGTCGAGTTTTCTCAAAAACTCAGCCGCTACTGTGCATAACCGCATAAAGCAAAAAAAAAATGGCACAGTCAAGTTCATTTTTATGCTAAGAGGCTAAGTTGCCGATTCGGGTGCGGATGTGGATGCGGGTACGAGGATTGGATGCACGGGATTTTTTTGGGGGGTTTTGGATGTATATATATATATATGCAAGAAATATACAAAATTAAATCAGAGAAGTGCAACTTGATTGTTGTGTTGGGTTTTGGTTGAGTTTTTTTCACAGTGGGTTCTCAAGCACAATTCCTTCAATATTTACTATGTTATTGCCGACATTTGCATAAGGGGTTTGTTATTTGGCAATAGTAATATTATTTTTGAGTGTTCCTCTCATATTCCTTTAGCCATTAAGTGAAGCAACGACGAATTATATTCCTGAAGATATTGTTGAAGACGACATATATTAAGGCATTAGTCTAATCATCTAGATTATTATATGGACTCGGGAGAAGCTTAATTGTTATTGGTGGAAGAAATTAACTTTATTTTTATTGGTGCAAGAAATTAACTTTATGGAAGCCGTCTATGTGCTGGGCGTTTAATATTTGGCAAAGACCTATGTTCTGTCGTGGCTAATGTTTGAACTATATGGTGGACTTCATAAACATATATTAATATTTTCCATCTAAACGACTTTATGGAATATCATCAATTAACTCAAAAGAGTCAAACTTTTGAAATCAATCTTTATAATTCATTCCAAGAACATTGCTGCAAATATTTTCCGAAGCTTAATATCGCTGGGTGTATATGTCTTTAAATAAAACATTTGTGGTTGTCGTGGAAGAATATTGCACGAGAATGAATGGTTTCTGCCGTTTTGGTTGTTGATGGGCGAATTGACTTGGTGCGATGGTATCCATGAGACAAGGGGTCATCATATATGCCTTGCAGGGGTGTTAAAGGAGATAAACTCATGTGTTGCTAAATTTCTTAGTAAATATCCATCCGCCATTTGGAACACGGGAAGTTATATGCAGTGGGCATTTATTTACAATTCGACCTTGTCATGGTTTCATTCTTGAGACGTGGATGTTGCATGTCTGATGCATAGGGGTGCCTTCCGGAGGCGCACAAGAAATGCTCCACCAGCCTATGGATGCGTTAGAGAGCATCCACAGTGCATCCATAGGTTGGTGGAGCGCTTCTTGTGCGCCTCCGGAAGACATCCACCTCTGCCTCCGCCTCCTGACTCATCCACATCCGCATCCGGGGGTTGGCGGAGAGCATCGGTAACTTAGCTAAGAGGGGGAAAAATAACTCTTGACGCCTTTGTACAATTATAAGTCATTTTTTTGGCTTCGCGGGGCACTGCCCCTTGACCCCATCTTTGGGGCGCTGCCCCCAAACCCTCGTTGAAAAAATATGGGGGGAAACCGAGCCGATAGAAGTGGGGAAAAATTAACCTTTGAGTCTAATTAGGCCCCATATATCAACAAAGTCACGTCCAGTGTAGGCTTCTAGGACTAGACCCTCTAGTTGTACCTCTCCCTTAGTTTTTACTAGAGCTGGGAAGAGGAAGATGTAATTGTAAATTTGTAATGATGTATTTACTTTTAGTAACCAGAAACTATTTACTATTTTGCTTCAAGGCTTCAAGCCATCAACATTCCTCATGAGAATGCAATTTTGTACCCACTTTGCGTTTAAATATATCTAGGCTCAGCTTGTTTCTTTTGTGTTCTCATTAATTGACTCATTGGATGCATCTTCTCATTGAATTTTGCAAAAAAATGCATTTCTAATTAAATTTAAGCAGTTTTTTTAGTTCTCAAGTTTTTTGTCGAGTTTTTCCGGAAACTAGCAGAGTTTTTCCCAAATTATTTTTTCAGGCCTTGGCAAGTTTTTGTTGAGTCCGAGTTTTCCAACTACGATTTAAATATTCCAAAACGCTTTTCTTGTCTCAATTCTCAAACACCTTAATACATATTGCTAAAGTCTTTGAAATCTTCTGGAACTGAGACCAATATTTGTTCTTAATACATCTTGGAGCTGCAATAATGAAGTGGTTCATCACACAAAATCCTATTTTTGGCGCCTTGCAAAATATGCAAATAGGTCTATAGGCAGCAATTATGTCATCAATAATAATACTTTTGTTAGTTAAGGGAAATATAATAATATGGTTGTCCCGAAACGGTGTCAGTTGTCGACTGTTGGCAGTCTTAACCAACTGCCAAGACACTATTTGTATGTAGGTCGGGACAATTCACGTGGTTAATATTGGAGATTATTATGCTATGAAAGAGATATCATTCTGCCACTTATTGTGTTATGTGATTCTGTGTTATTTCTGGTTATTCATGTTATGCCATTCATAATTTATATCTATGCACTACCATGGAATGACTCCTATTGCTCATATAAAACAATACAATCCCAGTTAGGCATCTAACATTTTGGCACTGTTGCCTGTTCGAACCTGGAGATTAAAAAAATCAAAGGCGTGATGGCGGAGTGATGGGTCGACCATTCCAATAGCAAGTACTCATAACGGATAGTGACGTTGAAGAAGTAACAAGGGAAGAGCAGTTGACGGAGGACCTGGTGCGTGCATGGGACATGTCGGTCGATCAATACGTACATAGGGAAGCTCGTGAGAGCGTGGTTCCTCAAGGCACGTTACGCGACAAAATCTCCATGCGACCAGCAGTCTACAACCTTCTTGGTACCATCCCAAGGTTGTTGGCATGAAACTTGGTCGAAATAGAAGAACAACGGGCGGCAAGGCAAAGGGAACAACGTTGCCAAGAGATACTACAACGGTACGGAGCGAGGAACCAAACGGAGGAGGAACCACGCAACACAAGTAGACGTCATACCCTCATCAACTCCAATAATTAATGCCAAACCTCCCAGACAAGGACAAAATGCGACGTACGAGGAAGAGGCAGAAGCAGAAACCGATGTCAGAAGGTTGCTGCGAATCCAAGAACAGAGTGAGAGGCGACAAGGCCTGCAGAGACTAGTGCAAGAATCTCTCAGTCCTCCACAACGTAGGAGTTGCACTCGTATGGGTAGTGAAGGCATAACACAACCCACAAGGTAGGAGTGGGAAGAGATTGAAAGAGAACTACCACTCCTAGGCATTTTAGGGGCGCAAGAAGGGCCTGACACAGACAGTTCAAGAGATGACTCCGTACCAACCGAACCATCCATACACTTCGAGGAAGACAATAGTGAGGAAAGGAACCTTGAAGGAGAGGTGCATACCTATTTGAGAGTACCTTGTGTGGCATTGGGAACTTGGTTATCTCAGAAGAGCCAAGGATAGGGAGAACAAAACCCGAAACTTCGGGGAGGTGCGAGTACCGGTACTACGAGGGAGGCAAGCAAGGCGTGGACGATAGAGTTGGAAGGGTAGAGGACTCGCGCGTAGCCAAAGGTGCGAGAGAAGCACAGGGATGTGAAGGGGGAACCGAACCACCTAAGTCTAATAAGACGCATGGTACCGACCGTAGGAGAAAAATGGTTAACACCCCGGAGAAGCGGAATTCCCCAGATTCAGTGGGGATGGATCGGAGGACCTGACCCACTGTAAAACTTGCGTAACCATATGGGAAGCAAATGGCCAAGACAATCAAGACTATTGGTTGAAGGCCTTCCCCACTACCTTGCAAGGGGTTGCAATTGATTGGTACACATACTTGCCCAGTAGCAAAATGACAACTTGGAAGGATCTGCAACAGGTGTCTAGGAAGAGTTCAGATTACTTCGTGGTGATGACGAAGTAGAGCAGAAATTTATAATACATGACAAGGAAGAAATGAAACCGTAGGTGCCTACCACCTTTGGCTGAAGGAACTCATTGGTAAATTAGAAAACCAGCCCGTAGATGGTTTGAAGAAGAGGTGGTTCATCGAGGGACTGACTCCGTCCCTTCGAAAGAAAATGAAAGTGGTACCTCCTTCTGACTATACGGAGGCATACAATCGAGCAATGGATATTGAAAGTGAAAGTAAGACTTATAGAGGGAAGAAAACAATCGGACACGATGAGAGTACCGATGGTGACAGTGAAGGGGAGTCCCAGACCATATAGGCACTCTGGAAGGATATGATGAGGATAATCAAAGAAATGCGAGCAGAAAAAGAGACCACAAAGGAAGGCAAAGAAATATGGTGTATGAAATGTAAAACTGAAGGACATACCAGAGCCAACTGCCCCAAGAAATCATTCTGCGACATCTGCTAAGTATTGGGACACTCCATCAAGGAGTGCCCGTACAACCTAAAGGCAAGGAGAACCCAAGTGCTCTTCACCCAAGGAGAAGAGGCAACTCCGCCCGCCACACCACCAAGGCCGAAAAATTCTAATGCCTCGCCCAGGGGTACTGCAACAACCGACGAGGAAGCAATAATGACACACCAAGAAGTCGCATCCTATACGACGCGAAGGGGAGGCCCATGATACAATGTCATAGATGCAATGAGTGGGGCCACTTCGTGCAGGACTATTAGAACGGACAAGGATGCAGACTGCCCTAAGGGGAAGGGAGTAAACATGGTAGACGTCACAAGCCCTCAAGCGGAAGAATTGGCGATTACAAGGTTGCCGTCGAAAAAAGCTACCTACCCTAATCCTCACATGGAGAAAAAGATTGAAGGAAGCCAGAATAGATATTGAGTGGGCATTGGAGGAAGAACGGAAACTGTCACATGGCACTGCCAGTACTCCTCAACAGTCAGCATCCGAAGCAAACATCATACAACAAATGTTGCAAGCCACCGTACCAGTATGGGTGACGGACTTAGTGGAGACACTACCATAACTAAAGGTAGAAATCACTAATGTAGGTGATACCAGTGGCAGTCAAGAGAAAGGCAATCTTATTGATTAGACAAAAAAGACGTCACAAAGGATACTTCCATAAGTGGTACCACGGACCCAATGTTGTTGGCAGTCAGTGTGGGGATCCCGACAGTGGTCGAGATGGAGATCATGGGGCGTACGCTGACCAACACCATTGTGGATGGGGGATATGACGTAAATGTATTGCCAGAAGAGACATGGAAGGCCCTAGCCAAGCCAAAACTCTGGCCGCCAACCTTCCATTTCGTAGGTGCCGACCAGCACGACATTAAACCAATTGGAACACTTATGGCATAGAAGGTCATAATCAGGACCGAACAGTTCTTCCTCGGATTTGTGGTCATCTCGCTAGAAAAGAAGGGGTATGATGCCCTCCTTGGCAGGGGTTGGCTCATTACAGCAAAGGCAAACCACAATTGGAAATAGAACACGCTCTCTATTGAGAGCGATGGGAAAAAATGTCATTGATCTGCAAAACCAAGTGGTATGCCAAGAGTTGGCATCTGACTCCGATTCGAAAGGAGGAGAATTCCACGGGGAAGAAGTGATGGAGCTGGACAACGAAGGGGTACTGAGATTGGGGAACTGTTTGGTGGATGAGAGTAGTTCCCTCAATGGACTATTCCACTGGCAGATGGAGGATTATGAAGTTTTCCGTCCAAGCTGCAACATGTTGGAGGTTCGGGAGCTTGAAGCGGAAGAGAAGGATACCTATCCTCCAGAGTACGTTGAATACAAGGAAGGTGTGGCGAGGGTGGATGATATCCCGACCCACCGATTTGAAAGGGACAAGGCGGTGAAATATGAGGAACCCAGCATAGAGAAGGTGAAATTGGGATAGGAGGATGATCCAAAGGCGATCCTTGTCGAGGATGACTGGGACCCCATACTAAAGACGGCGGCATGTAGGATATTCTTGGAGTACAAGGATGTATTTACATGGACCTACAAGGACCTGAAAGACGTACCCCCTGAGCAGTGCATCCACCGAATTTGCTTGTGCACGCCCAGGACAGAAGAGACCATACCACAAGAAGAAAAATTATGCGGTGAAGGTACAAGAAGAGATTGAGAAAATGCTTGATGCAAGAATCATTTTCAAAGTACAAATGAGTGACTGGGTGTCACCCATTGTGATCTCTTTAAAGAAGGAAGCCAAAAAAATCTGAATTTGTGTGGACTTCAAATGTCTAAATGCCGCCACCATCAAAGATCCCTTTCCCATACCGTTTACTAATAGCATACTGGAAGAGGTGGTCGGACACGAGTTGTATTTGTTCATGGACGGGTTTTCTGGATACAATCAAATCAGTATTGCGGAGGAGGATAAACTGGAGACTGGATTCGTTGTGGAGGCGAAGTGTATGCATGCAACAGAATGCCCTTCGGGCTATGTAATGCTCCTGCCACCTTCTTGAGAATCATACTCCATATTTTTGACAAGACGTCGGCCTAAAATTTCAAAGCCTTCTTGGATGATTGGTCCATATATAGCTGGAAGGAAACCCACCTCACAGCCCTTTGAGAGTGCATGGAACAATGTCGAAGGGCACGACTGGCACTCAACCCAAAATAGTGTCGGTTCATGGTGCCACAGGGTAAGCTACTTGGGCATATAGTTTGCAAGGAAAGACTAAAGACAAATCCTGACAAAGTAAAGGTCATCATCGAAATGGAAAGCCCAGAGGATGTGATAGGAGCGAAGTCTTTTTTAGGGCATGTCGGTTATTACCGACGATTCATCAAGGGGTTTACAACTTTATAGAGATCTCATTTCCCTTGGACAGGTTGGCCAAGAAAGGCGAACCATTCACCTGGGGGACTGAACAAGAAGAGGCATTTAAGGAACTCAAGTCCAGGTTTGTGAGTGTACCTATTCTGGCATATCTAAGTCGGGATAAGGAATCCATGTACACGTGGATGCCTTGAACTATGCCACTGGCACCACCCTGGCACAAGATGGCATAGGAGGGTTGGATCATCCAATATACTTTGTGAGCAGATTGCTGTTGAGGGCGTAAAGGAATTATAGTACCACTGAAAGGGAGGCATTGGGTATAGTGTACGTCATCCATAAATTTTGACACTACCTGCTCACCACACCCTTCGCATTCTACGTGGATCACCAATCACTAATGTACTTGGTAAACAAACCCATCATACAAGGTAGGGTAAGTCAGTGGTTACTCCTACTCCAGGAATTCACGTTCACAATCATTGTATGCCTTGGAAAGAGCCATGTCATTGCCGACCAATTGTCTGGAATAAAATCAGGAGAGCCTGCAGATGAAGTGAATGAAGACTTTTCAGATGCGCATTTGTTCCAGATAGCAGTCCTACCTTCTTGGTACGAGCATATTGGCCAATACCTTTCCACTTCCACGTTCCCCCGGGAGATGCCACCAAGTGAAAGGAGAAAGTTGGCATTGAAAAGTAAAACATTCCAACTCCTCAACAGGTTATTGTACAGGATGGGACCAGACCATTTACTACGCAGGTGCGTCGTGGAGGAGGAAATTCGAAGTGTGCTTAGGGAGTCCCACGAAGGGCTGGTAGGAGGGCACAGGGGCCCCAATGCCACTGCACGGAAGGTATTGCTTGTAGGGTTATGGTGGCCATCCTACACACTGATGCTCGAGAGTGGGTACTTGGATGTGACACTTGCTAGAGGTCAGGGAAGCCATTAAAAAGAGACTTCATGCCACTGTTTCCCTCATAGCCCCAGGAGTTGTTTGTAAGATGGCGTCTAGACTTTGTCGGACCTTTAAAGGTAAGTGTTGTACGATGATGCAGGTATATAGTGGTAGCCACTGAGTATTTGACAAAGTGGGCAAAGGCCAGAGCACTCACTGATAACACGACACTTAGCACATCTCGTTTTCTCTATGAACAAGTCGTGACACGGTTTGGCATACCCATATCCATGACCAGTGAACGAGGAGTGCATTTTGTAAACCAAGTGATTCGGAGCATGACAGGAGAATTTCGGATATTCCATAATCTGTCAAGCCTGTACGACACTTGAGCCAACGGCTATGCGGAATCTACAGATAAGGTGTTGGTTTCCATTCTGTATAAAACTTGTGGAGTGGAACAGGGAGACTGGGAAGATAGGCTTCCAGCCGTACTCTAGGCATACCAGACCACTTACAAGGTGACAAAAGGGCACACAGCCTTCCAACTCATGTATGGGCAGGAGGTCGTGGTACCCATGGAATTCACTGTACCAAGTCTTAGAGTGGCAGAAGAGAACTGGCTAGGAGACACAAAGTCTGAAGGAACGACTATTTAATTTGGTTAGGTTGGATGAACGACAAATGACAGCACAATGGGCTATTGAGGTGGCTCAACGACGAAGAAAATTCTGGCACGACAAACACCTCCGACGGATGAACTTCCGACCCAGCCAGTTAGTTCTGAAGTATAATGGTCGCAAGAAAATCAAGCCTGGGAAGTTCAAAATCCATTGGCTCGAACCCTATAAAGTGAGAGAAGTGGGAAATAATGGGTTTGTAAACTTGCAACTCTCGAGGACAGACCTATTAAGGAACCAGTAAATGGATCTAAATTGAAACTGTACATGGAGAGGGAGATGCACATTGCAGAGATCAACATGTTTGGATGTGCATCCAAAGGTGATTGGACAATTGGCCGAGAAAAGGAGATTGAAGAAGATCCGGTGATAACTCAAGAACCCTACAGGTCAGACCTGGATTGGGCCAAGCCCATGATGGCCCTGGAAGAGCGACTGGTGAGAAAGCATGTGGAGGGTATTGCAGTACCGAGAATGCACAAGCACCTAACAAATGCATTGGTCGTACCACCAGCTCTCTGGGTAAGAATAAATTGATATTGGAGATGGAAGGCTCTTTACGAAGGGAGAAGAGAAGGGTTTGTTGCTTACGACATTGATGAAGAGGCCGAAGAGAAATGGAAGAGGGAGCAAGCAGCTAAGGGTGAGGTCGAGGAGAAAGACTTGGAGGAAGAAATTGATCTAGAGAAGTATGGCGCCATCCTAGGACCATGCCTAAAAATGGTGGTGAAAACAAATGAATTGTTTATTTCTGAAGGAGACGGCTATATAGACCAACTCGCTGAGAAATGCGCCAAGGAAAGGAAGCACCATATCACCCCAAGCGGAATGCATTATGGCGAGTGATACCAAACCCAGCAGGACGCCCGACGGTGAATGGGGAAGAAGCGATATGGTACTAGAAGTATGGGGCAGATACGTGGATGGAAGCTATAAAGTAGGACCCCGCCCCACTAGCCGAAAAAATATTCGACTTGGAATTCATTGGAATGTGTCGCGAAAATGAATGCTATAAGACACCCCCAGGCACTTGCATGTGGCAATATGCCTCAGAGGTGAAAATGTGATACAGTGAAGAAAAAGGTGTAAAAAGAAGGCAAAAGGAGGAAGTAAAGGAGCCCGCAAAGAAACCAAGAATCGGAACACCAGAGAAGATGACCACGAGAATGAAGAAAAAGCATCTTAAAAGATTTAAGGGGAAGTATGCCAAGGCTAAACAAGGATACCAAGGACCACAAAAGCAAAGAAAATTAAAAGGTACGAAGACTTTGAAAAAAATTATTTGAGAAAAATTAAAAAAATCAAGGTTAGAAAGATGGGAATAAAAGGGAAAAGGGTTGGAAAAATGAGAAAGGATAAAATCATAATTAAAAGACTCATATTGGAAGGAGTTATAAGGAAAATAAAAGGAAAAGGGAAAATAGGAAAAAATAAGAAAATAAAAAACAAATACCATAAGAAGACAAAAGCGTTGGCCTTCCAAGTAAAAAGAAAAATTAAAATCCTAATCCTTGAGGAGTCCAATAAATCAAGATTATGTCAAGGACTTTCCATCAGATTGGCAAGGGTAAATAGGAAGCCAAAGGAGAGGACAGGAAGAGCGCCTGCGTGGAGAGAAGCCTGGTAACATCAAACCACATGCCGTACGGCAAGAGTGGAAGTGAGAGTGCAACTGTACGTCGTACGGTAGGAAGAGGAGAGAGTGGAAGTGAGAGTGCAAACATACGTTGTACGACGGAACTTGGGCATCGTCTGAAACAAGTTGGGTGACATCAAACAAAGCGGCATCTTGATCAAGCCATAGTCGTACGACTCTGTACGACCCGTACAGAAGGAAGTTTGAGCAACAGGCAATGTACAATTGGAATTAAAGAAAAGGCACAAAAGTTTTTGATGTTTTTTTTCTGACGGAATAGAAAATCCAAAGAGGAGACAAAGCAACCGTACAGGTGGGAGAGGCCCACAAGGAGGATATAGCAGTCGTATGGCCCGGAAAAAGTCAGGAAGTGATAACTATATGACATGTACGACACAAAGGAAGATAATCGCCAGTAGACGCATGGATATCAACATTTCAACACTCCCGCTTATCTGTACGAAAGCAGCAGCACTCCCAACAGCCCATACGAAAATCGTGCCATAAGTAGCATACACGCAGGGAAGTGTGCAAATTCGCTCATCATGGTGAAAGGTAGCTTTGGAAACCCTAAAAAGGGCAATTACAACATTAGCTATAAAGCTGCAACCATAACTAAAAAATTGTTGCAATCACAAAGGGCATCACAGATGGTGTCGACTTTAAGAAAGAAGGGAAAGACACAGAAGGGTAAAATGAGCAGGTTACAACAGAAAATATCATGTTTGAGATTGTTACAGGGAGTGAGTGTAGAGCATGGCAGGAAGGCACTCCAGAAGATTACCCTTTGAAGGCTTCGCTACGAAAAGCTGAGGTAGATAAAATTGCTTTTATGCCCATTTTCAACCTTCACGATTTTGAGCTACTATTGCGCACCATGGTTCATGGCTATGACAGAAGCACACATAGGTCCACAATAAGATACTTTGATTAGGTGGTGACTGTCATGTCACCTTTCTAGAGTGGACATCAGAGACGGAGGAGTTGGCCTATCATTGGAGTCTCGTAGGCTAGCGGAGATGGATAGGGACTCATTCAGTGCATACAGTGACCGGATTTTGGCTTTACAAGCAATTTGGAACCAGTTTGGAGCAGTTCTTAGATTTTAGGGGATATCCCTACTTTTTAGGAGGATGTGGCAGTTTCCAGATGTGAGGTCCCACTGGACCATTCCATGGTTTCAGTTTCAGGATGACAGGGTGTGTTCCTTAGTTTCTAGGAGCATCCCTAGATTTTAGGGATGGGACTGCCAGTTGACCCATCTCGTTCGACATCAGTCACAGACAAGTGACATGGTGGTAAATATAGTGTTGCAGTGCAGTTCCTTGATTTTAGGAGGCAGTTCCTACCTTTTAGGAGGGGAATTCCTACTTTTTAGGAGGTGGTGTCAGCTTCCAGATTTGAAGTTCTATAAGGTCATCCCTTGGTTTCAGTTTAAGGAGATTTGGGTGTGTTTCCTAGTTTCTAGGAGCATCCCTAGATTTTAGGGATGAGACTACCAGTTATCCCAGGTTGACCGACATCAGTCACAGGCAGGTGACATATTCAATCTTAGGATTTTGGGGTGTTTGGTGTGTTCTATGGCTATTTGGGATATATTTTAATATATTTAAATATTTTCCTAAGTTAGCATTTTAATAATTTAAAATAAAGCTATTTATATAGCTAATTGGAGTAATAAGGGGTTTTTGGCTTCATCT
>MU216787.1:69384-82218 GCA_018584345.1 Thuja plicata | reverse complement strand
TAGGAACAACTCATGTTTCAATCGAGATTTCAAGTTCCAACCTCAAGTATCTCAGACTTAGATTTTGTTCTTTCAAGTTCAGACTTCAAGTCTAATTCAATTTTCAAATTCATTGCCATTACAACCAAATTTTTAGATTTCAAAATCACTTCAAGCTCAGATTTCAAGCATAGACTAGATTTCAAGCTCAATGTTGCAAATCATATTGTATTCCAGATTTCATCGCCATATTCCAAGATCAGACTTCATCGTCATGTTCCAAGTATTTCATGTTAGATTATGCCGTGATCAAGTTCAGATTTCATGCAATATCAAGTTCAGATTGCCATGATCAAGTTTAGATTTCACGCATGTTCAAGTTCAGATTTCATCGTCATGTTCCAAGATTTATGCAACTATCAACCTCACTTTGTTGCCACCCACAGACCACACCTAAAACACCTGCAAAAATTTCAAAGGGGGTCCCCAAATTGGGGCGAGTTGTGAAGACCTCACAACAGATCTTTCAGTGACGGTGTCATACTCAGCCAAAGAGTTTAACAAGGTATTCAGGGTGCCCAATAAAGGACATTCGGCAATCAAACTCTCTTCGAAGATGTCTGAGGAGGACAAGAAATTGTTGCTGGAACGCATATGCAGACAGGACCTTACAGCGAAGCAATGAGACAGCTTGTGGAGTAATAGTAATAGCAGAGGATTGAAGAAATATTTCATAACTTCTCCAGAGTGGAGGTGCATAATGGACTTACTAAAAAGAAAACTCGAAGGTGGGAGTAGAGCATTCGATAATGCCATATGGATGCTAGGGTTAATGAATGGGCTGAATAACGGCGAGGTTTACAATTGGGGACAATACTTGTCAGATCGTATTAAGGAATTCCTGTGGCTTAAGCACAAGACATTTTATATGTTGCACCACGTCATTGCCTTGTTTCTTGAGGCATTACGCACTCAAGTAGCACCCGAACACCGACGTGCACATGTTCCAGCAAACCGGGTTGAGCCATATAAGCCCACCATGAATTACTAGTTGCATCTGGATGCCTTCACAGTGGGTAGTTTCGAGCCCTTGAGGAAGAGAGTTAGGTAGGAGGTCACAACTAGCACAAAGGAGGTAGAAGAAGGGGATGGCAGTTCAGAGGAGGTGGAGGAGGAAACAAGAGAACATACACCCTCTTCTTCTAGTGACAGTTCCAAGGAGGATGAGTTTCGCATGGCACCTTGTTGTACTAGAGGATAGAAGGCACAAGGGGGAGCGCATGAGAAGGACATAGGGGAGACATCGGAGGAAATTGAGTGTATACTTGTACAAGAAGGGCCCCTACCTGGGACATTGCTAGAAAATGTGTTAGGTTGCCAGATGAGACAAATGTTGCGCATGAGGGAGCGGTCGTACAGAAGGAGTTAGCAGTATGGATGGAGGAAGCATGACAGGAGGTAGTACAGATGGGAGCCATACATCCAGGAGAGATGAAAGGGGGACTTAGCGAGATGGCAGTCGGCAGTATAGAGAGATGATGCCTCGAGAGAATGGATAGTGCCAAAGGGAGGAGTGGCACCTCTAGAAAAGTTGCTAGTGCTCCCAGATTGGGGAGCAAAGAGGGTGCAGTTTACCCTGTCTTAGTTGTCATCTATGGCACACTTGGTCTCCCTAACGCAATTTTCACAGACCAAGTTGGTGGATCTTAGAACACACAAAGGAGGGGCCCACACTATCTATATCACCATGTCACACAAAATTGAAAGAGCCCAACCTACGACACAGTCACTCCAGCCACCATAGTCACCACTTCAGCAGCATCAACACCTGCGGCAGTGCCAGCCCTTACCATGACAAGAACAGATGAGGGAGGAGATAGGGATGCACAGGCCGACACCCTGTTGGCAAAGTTTCGGATGGAGGTACACGACATACCACCACTGTCACCCACGTTCATGATGGGACATCAGGAAGAGGAAGTTACCCAGGCTCAACAAGAGGGTGTGGAGGTAGACAGGGGAAGTTACCATAGGGGAGAACCAGAAGGGGGAGTTACAGATGGTGGCAAAATTCCTGGTCCAGGATTTGAGGATTCCGCACAGTGGTTCTTAGTGGAGCTCAAGGCCATAGCAATAGCCACACGAGACATGGCAGACTGGGCGAGGAGGTTGGACATGGGGTATGTGACCATGGCAACTACGACACTCTTGAGGTTCATGACCGAAGAGTGCAACACAGAATTCACTGAGTGCCTTACGGAACAAGGATGGCCAGAGATGGAGATACTAGAGAGAGTGCATGCATGGAGTACACCACATATTTTGACAGGACACAGAGGGCACGCAACAATGATGAGCACCCTCGCCAGGATGGAGGAGACTTTTAGAGCCATGTTCTTACAGTTGCAGTAGGTTACATGGATGGCTTGCAAGGAAGAAGAAGAGCATGTTCTTACTCTGGAGAAAGAGGCTGCCTTATAGATGAGAATGCAGGAGCTGGAAAACGAGCTCGCACAGGAGAAGTTGGCACGGGTGTGGAAAGAGTAGCAACTGGCAACTAATGAGAAGGATCTCATGGATGCCTTGAGATTGCTGAAGACGACACGTGAGAAGCAACTGATTGCAGAAAGGGACTTGAGGATCCTCCGCCAACAACTCCCACGTGCCACCACCTCTGCTACTCCAGGGACGTCCTCTCACACGTCCTAGTAGACTAATTGATGTTTGTTTGTTCCCATTTTGTTTCTGTCGTCTGGAAGACAACAAGTTTTGGGGGGGAGGATGATGTAGGCGTCAATTATGCCATCAATAATAATACTTTTCTTAGTTAAGGGAAATATAATAAAATGGTTGTCCCGAAATGGTGTCAGTTGTCGACAGTTGGCTGTCTTAACCAACTACCAAAACACTATTTGTATGTAGGTCGGGACAATTCATGTTGTGGTTAATATTGGAGATTATTATGCTATGAAAGAGATATCATTTGGCCACTTATTGTGTTATGTGATTTTGTGTTACTTCTGTTTTTTCATATTATGCCATTCATAATTTATATATGTGCACTACCATGGAATGACTGCTATTGCGTTATATAAAACAATACAATCCCAGTTAGGCATCTAAAAAGGTCCAATAGCCTCTAGAGCCACCTTTATAAACTGTTTAAAATTCAGCATAAAAGAATAAAACTGATATGCATGACAACAAACTGATATAAACATTTCATCTGGAAGTGCAAGATATCATCTGTCAAAGAGGACTTCCAAATGCTCTCTGAAGAAAAAGCCCTGTAAATTGTTTTTACCTTTGGCCTTGAAATCATATCAAACTGATCAAGACGGCTCTACAATCGAGCACAGGAGCAAATGGACATATATAGAATACCTAGGATCAATCCGTTCGGCTTGAAGATCATTAAACTAATTTTCAAAATAGGCCTTTTAACGGATTTTAATAGTGTAAGAAATTGGTTTGCATACATTGCTTTTGGTTTTAGCCTAGAAAAATATCAAATGGATTGTCGGGCCTTGGGAATTTACATAGGGGTTTGTGATATAGAGAATGATATGGATTAATTGTTGTCCTCCAAATCTTTTGGGTGTGAAATATTAATTTCTACAAAGGGCCCCTCTGATGAATTTTACATTGTGCAAGTAATAGACTAAATGATTTGCAAGGTGATTGGGCTTGGGAAAAATAGCAAATGAGGTAACAGGATCTTGAAAATGGGCATAGAGCTATATTATGATAGGGACAATTCAAAGGAACAATTAGTTTGATGAGAAAGGGCTTAGGTATTGAAATATTGACTCATGTAAATGGCTTACTTGAAGGATGCACTATGAGATTGTTTTAGAACCCTAAAAAATAATGCTTCAAAACATGTTAATTTTGACTCTAAGAAGCTGAAAATGAATGCCCATACCTATTTATTGTGGACAAATGGGATTCCAAGGATAATTAACCTATCGAGCACTTGATTTAGAAGGACATTTTGTGAAGGTTTTCTCATTATATGGAACTCCGTGCAAAATTTGGAGTTCCAACAGTGGCTTTGTTTGGGGATGTATGCCACCTGTGGGCATAGCAAGAATCCAACATCTCTGGTAGAAGCAGACCATGTGTCTACTTCGTTGTACTCCTTACTCACATCATATTCTCTTCTGGAAATTTAATCAATGTTGTTTGGTTGCTCTAGGTACCCAAAGTGAAAATTCGTCTTTCCCTTTGTCAAAATTTTTATTTTCATCTTCTAATGATATAAGGATTCTGAAAACATTTCTATCACTTGTTTGGATGCTCACAACAAATATAAATTGTTAATTTTTTCATTATAATGTCCTCCATCAATATTGATATATTTCACCAGAAGCTTCCTCATCATTCTTGAAAATCAATATTTGTAATTTCCCACACATCTGGAATTATTGTGCTTAGTCTTCTTGCAAGCATGTGTATCATTTTTAGGGTTTTCAATAAATCTCCTATGTGACTTATGTAAACTATGAAAAGTAGAAAACTCATATTTTGGTTTATGTTTTAACCGTACCTCATGGAGAGAAAATTTACCTAGCAACCCTAAATTTTTCTTGTGGCTCTTTTCTTTTACTTTTGAAAAATTTATATCGCCAACTTTAGTATTCCAAGCGGTCTCCACCTCAAACCCAAGATGGTTCTCACGATAATACTTGAAATCATCAATTTTGCAAATTTGGTTAATTGCTTCACCATTTGATTTATGTCCTTGATTATCTAGAAATATTTCTTCCTCTTCATATAATGAATTCGAGAATACATAAAAATTATCCTTAAACACACCTTGCCAGGATATGGTTTGATTTTCCTCTATTGTCGTATCATATAGAGGATTTGAATTTTTTTTTAAATTATGTTTAGTTTCACATGCCTCCTCTATTTATTGATCAATATATGAGCCTTCACTATCATTAGTGCATTTATCAGAAAAATAGGACTCCTCATATAATGTATTTTCAACAGTATTTTCCACGTTGCAATTTTCTTCTATTGGCTGCATTATTCCTTCATCACTGGTACAACCAACCATACTAATCATTTCACAAGCAATCAATTGTTTGTTTCCATCTGAATATACTTCTATGTTATTTTTCCCCAAAGATCCTTCATCCATTCTTGGCTCTTCAATTTGCAATGAATCTGAAGTTTGATTGCTATAACTATTTGGTACATCTTTAGAATCCTGATCATGAACACTTTGTAACTCCCCATCTTCTGCTATGCGTCTCTTTTCAATTTCAACATTGTATATCCAATAAGGGACTTCAGAAAAGTCCTTTGGTTTGAACCACTCAGGAAGAAACTTCAAACTTGGGTCATATAATTCAATGAAGAAGTTGACACATACAATATGCTGAGGTTTGAAATGTTTTGGAATTTGCCCATATGCTTTTATGATCCTTTTGATTAGAGAAAATGGATCTTCTCCCTCTTTTTTTCTTATGCCAAACAATGCATTAACATACATTTTGGATTTAATATTGTTTAATTCATGTTCATAATTTGATTGAAACTCATTCTGACATGAAGGGTATTGTGGTTAACAAACTGGAGCATTGATTATAAAAGCACCGTTTCCATAGTATCATGAAATTCACTTAAAAACTACCTCTTGAGTTCTTCCCGTGATGAAATATTCTGCAAAGTCAACAATCTGAAAATCTCACTTGCAAAAACTGTCAAAGACCTTGCAAATAGTTTCATAATCACATCTTCATGAACTTGATAATCTTTTATGAACTCATAAAATGCTTGCAAATGTCTGATTGTTGATTCTGATTCATCCCCATGAAACTTTGGCACATGCTTTTTGAGCTTGAGAGTAAAGTCTTTATCACCACCAAGGATGTTACTGAAATTTAATGGCTTGTATGCTTCACGAAGACATACTTGTCTTCATGGGTATGGTTGTGGCTGTGAACCATAAAAATTTGTGACTTCATATGGATACGTATTCTGGTACATCTTGGATGCCTGAAATTATTGCAGCTTCTTGTTTTATTCATTAGGTTTCTTTCAACCGAGTCACCACCTCTTTCAAAGAGGAATAAAACTATTTTTTCTTCTTTCTCCTGGGTCTTCTCCTTCAGTAGAGTCACTTCCATTGCCTTAATAGACTCAATGCTAGAGTCTTTGCAGAGTCTTAGTCTCAATAGCTGATACATTTTCTATTCCTATCCAATTTCAAGGAGAAATATGCCTAACAGACCAAATGTTATAAGTTTGTAAGATCTTATCATTAAACTATCTGTCAGCTACTGGTCTCCCAGGAGGGTAGCCAATCACATCATGGTGTGGAATAAGGTCAACCTCAAGTTGGAAATGACGTTCCAACTCATGTTCTGCATCAATTTTTGGATCCCACAGTATGCTTTGTTCGTCAAATGTATTGCTAGAATCAAGTGATGTTCCACCTTCCAATTCATACAAAGGATTGTCATATGTCTCCTCAATTCCCATCTCAAACAATGGGTTATTGAAGGTTATCCAATTCTAATTTTGTGTAGAAAGTGAATCACTGCTATGATCAAGATCTAAATCAGAATTATTATACCTATTATCATTGATCCCATAGCTATCCGAACTTTCTTGTGCATCCTCCTCAACACTTTCAGCCGTGTAGCATGGATCCAAATTTTCAAGTTTGCTAACCTCATGCTCAAAGTCAGCTGCAAATGAAGGTAAATCAGATTTCTTCTCTAGAATAAATCAACTTCACCAGTGCTAACCTGTATGCATGTACCATGCTTTGACTGAATGATCACCTTTTTTATTTTTAGATTTAATTAACCTCATGCTTGGATCTAATCATTGTCACACAAAACCTCTTGATATTTGGGTCCCTTATAAACTCGGTTAGTCTATCAACTCGATAATTGTCTTACCGAAAGTATCCACCTATCCAATCACTGTCATAACCTCTACAGGATGGCAGGAAAACTTTGCTCTTATACCACTATAATATCCCACCCCCTTTTGCAGTTTTCAAATTCGTTGCAGAATATTTGACTGAGTTTTTCAAGGTTTTTGAGTTTTCACAATGTTCTCATTTTTTTGTTTGTTTTATGGATTCTTTGATTGAGCTATTTTTAAAAATTGGAAGAGAATTATTTGCTAACAATAATGTATTTAAATTCTCAATAAACTACAAACTTTTAGCATTAATCAAAGAGCTATAACATACCATTTTTAGGGGTCCAACATCTGATCAATATTTTTAGAATTCAGATTTCTATTTCTAATTTAAACTCTTCAAACAGCAGCAATTACAATGGTAATTTGGAAAGATTCCAGCAAATCAATCCCTTCGACTGCACACCTAGGGTTTGGTGAGCAACACGCAAACCAAAATGCCCTCCAATAAAACCTGTTTGTTGATATTAAATGTCTACAAAATCATACAGTAACTGGTATGGCCTGCTGCACTGAAGAACTCAGAACCAAAGCATTCCAAGAAAGCCCATGTCTTGCATGCAATGTGATGATTAGCTAAAATATGATCAAAGAATGCCCCATTGTTGTGTTCTTAATGGTATAGTTGGAAAGAAAGGCCCAAAATTGATAAATCAGCATATAAACCCTATCAAATTTGCTCCCCAGACAAATCTGAAAATGATTACTCTATTCACTCTTGTAGCCTGTAAAATACCCTGTAGAAACAATTAATTGCTATGAAGCCAGGTACATCCCCTATGTGAATTTGTAAGAACCCTCTGTGTTTCTAACTCTGATCAACACTGCTGGAAATGATTTTTGCTTTGAAGTTTTGTATTTTTGTATTTTTCAGAATATTTGCATTTTTGTTTTTGAAAATATTGAAATAACCAAGCATGAATTTTGAAAATACTTTCACAAACTTTGCACAAGGTAATTTTATTTGCTAACCATCTAATTGCAATGATCAATTCATGCATCATTATTCATTTAATTTTTGAAAAAGACAAATGAACCTGTAACTGTTTGTATGCAGTCATAGACCTCTAGGAATGTATCGCAGCCTTCAATTAATCTCCACAACTAATGCCAAATGCTAGCAGCCAGTAATTGGGGGTTCTCACAGCTCAAGACAAGCACTCACTCCCAAACGCAGGCCCTTGTAAATAAATCGCAGCCTCTAATTTATGAATACCACCTCTCTAAGTGACTTGCAGCTGCCAAGAATTTCCAAACGCAGACCTCTATATGACTGCGATCTGCATTAGAAATAATGAAGCATTCAAACCCTTAATTCATTCTTGGTCTCTAGATGAAGCCAATGCCTGTAATAATTCGTTGGGTGTTTCACCAATTTACCAGGCTGAAAAACTTAGAAAAATTCACAATTCTTCAAGCTCGAAATCTGAAACCCTTGTTTCAATTTCTTCTTCACACAAACAAAAGCAAATGCACAACTCATGAATGCTTCAATTTCCTCATGTGAAGGCTTTTTATAACTCACCAGATACAAATTGAGCTTGAAGCTTCAAACTTACACCTCACATAACTTAAAGAACATATGTGCTTTTGTTGCAAAGTTTGAAATATAATAATTTATTATATTTCCCTCCATTTAGTGCACAACAAAATAATATAAAGTATATCTTAATAATCACTTATATCTCCCTTTAAATTGACACTTTACATAATTCCTCATATGCACTTTATAGTTTGACTTTATAATCATTAAATAACCCTTTTTAATATTAAAGTCAAATAACATTTAATGATGTGCACTTTTAATTAATTATTAACAAAGTATTACTTTATTTATAATTAAAATGTCATAACTCCAAAGATGCTCATTATTTCTCGATTCTGTCAGAACCAGGAGGTCAACCACTACATCCTCTGTCTATATGACTACCTTACTAAAAATAGAAAGGGCCCTTCTCGATCAACCTCTGACTTACTATAAATAGTAAGTATATGAAACTAAGCCCAAACGAAGTCCAATTTGAGCCAAACGAAGACCAAACTGGAACATACTGAATTCTACAGAAGACAAGAACCTCCATTAACCAAGCCTCTTCCTTAGAAGACCCTCTATCCACAATAATTACCCTACAAGGGTCACAATAATAGGCTAATCCCTCAAACTCTGATGCTTACGAAAAAGGAGACATTACAGTCCGCCCTCGCTAAGATTGCTTGTCCCCAAGCAATCATGACTGCAAAGAAACTCCACTACACTGGAAGTCCAAAGGAAGACTGTGAAATACCCTAAACAACAACACTGTTGAAGCACCAACATAACCACAACTGCACAGATATGAACAACAAACCAATTGTACAATCCCTGCACCGTGAAACTGTGCATTTGAAACCAATAATGTACATGAGATTCATAAATGAAACTGTAAATAATCCACACCACATACACACTACAATACACCCTGGTGAACTCAGACTGGAATCCTGATGCACACAAAGGATCCCACCTCACACTGAAGAGTGTACAACCACATATACCTGGATCTCAAATCCAGAATAGAAGCTTGGCAAGGAGAACACTCCCAGACTTCTATTGCTCAACACTGATCCCAACTTCACCATACCAGAAGTGGTGAAGCAATCCAATGGGACCCATCCAACCTGCAGTACTAACCCTGTCACCACCTGGGTCCTAGTATAAACGAAACTCACATCCATCCATCATAAGGAGGTGAGAATATCTAGAATCATCTGCTACACTGAAACCCATACTACACTTTGTCAGTCCTCCATGGATAAGAAATCCATCCTCTACTAACTTGTCATGGATGTGATGACTCTGCAAGTAGACCCCCACCAACTTGCTGCTACCAACTCCATTTGCTGATGATGGTGAATACCCATCCCACAAAGGATGGTATGACTCTGAAGCCAATCCACACTGATGCATCATCAAGTCCTCCACATGTGGAATAAAAGAGAAATGAGGAGCACTCCTCACTGGGTAGTTATGGTAAAAAGCTCCAATCTCTGTCAATGGCTCATCACTAACAACTCGAGAATCAAAAGATGGCTCCAATCTCTGACCCTGAATAGTTGATTGGGTAGGGTCTCCGGTAACCCTCTCTGCAAACCCAACCACAAAATCTCTATGTTGAAGCATTATAGTCAGAGTATCTACAATCGCTCCCACCAAATGTTGAATGCCGCATGAACCTCGGATGAGAGTATCCTCAGTGACTCCATATGGACCCTCTTGAAACTCTGGACTCGCAAGCAGGTATCCAATAAACGAATCTGTGCAGTAAAAACAATATGAGGTAGAATCAACCTGTTCTCCTGCAACCATCACCTGATCACTCTGACTCCGTGACACAACAAGTTGTCTAACACCATCAATAGCATGATACGAGGTAACCGATTTGCTTCTAGGAGAGGGAAACAAATCAATATGAGAGCCATACTCTCAACTAGATGACACCATGTGAATCTCTTGTGAAGATGATGGATTAGGATTGTGTACCAACACACAACTCTCGAGAGAATCCACCATTGCCACACAAGAGCTATCAACAATTTGACCTGCATCACCTGTCATCGTATTGACCTTAGGAGAACCTAATGCATCCAGTGGCTCTCTATTGCTCTCAACTAAAGTAACTCATCACATCTGAAACTACTGCACCAGAATCTGTGATGGACGTAGCCACACCCTCAACACATCCATCACCACAACCCGTGCATACCAAATCATCACCAACTGCCCCTGCAGAAAATTGAACTGTATCTGAAGCTGGTGAAGACTATGTCAACCTCAACTCCACGGACAACTCCTCAATCCGTGACTGAGACTCATGAAAAGGCAACTAAGCTCTCTCCAATGAATCCATAGTCACTCTCAGCTCATGGGTGAGCTCATCTTCCTCTTCCTTTCCCCTCAGCGCATTGTAGCAAGTGCAATCCCACTCGAGAAGATAGTCTCTGTCAGCCAATAATTGTAAATAATTTTGTTTCATTATTCCAATGGCTTCTCGAAGTGTATGAAACTCTATAAGGGAAAGACCACCATCACAATGCTCATCTGTCACAGGAGCGCTCCAACCATAGGTAGCTAACATCTGACGAGAAACATCAAAGTGCTCTATGGTTGTGGCAATCATTCTGTCATCGACCTTCAGTTTCCCAACCAAATGATGTCTCTGAAATTCCTGGCTCCCATGCAAGCTCTCTGACACACAATCTGCACTGTGATATGAGGTCGTATCTACATCGCTCACCTCATGAAAAGTAGCTTCATGTGTGCTATCATTAGCGCACACATCAACAACCAAGGTATTGTTGCTAAGCACCTCAACAAATGGCTCATCGGGTAAAGTGGAAGCTACGGATATGACAGTCTCCTCGTACACTCCCACTTCCAATGTAATTACAAGTCCATCTTAAGAACGATCCCGGGACCTATTACCAACAAATGAAATTTCTGATTCATTCTCTAAGGTCTAATATGAAAAATCAGACTCACTATAGCATGAATTTTCATCATAAACTACCAAATCTTGAGTACTAACATCATCCACGTGTAAAATCTCCATCATCTCATGCTGATGCAAACTCAACTTTTTGCTGTCATGAAAATCAGAATTGTTATCATGACTGATAACAACTTCTGGAGTGCTGAAAGTACCAACACTCGCCTCAAAACTCACCTTATTTTCCATTGCTTCCTTTGCATTGATTAAATTATTTGTATTAGTGTTTACCTCCCTTTTCTTTTGTGATGTAGACCCCTTAAACATGTAAGTCTTATACTGTGCTAATCTTTCTATGATTGCCGGGTGTGAAAGCAATTTCCCCTTCCTTTCCTGACTTTGTTTTAAGCTTATCCAATTCTTTCATTAAGTTGTTCAACTGGTTTCCTTGTTTAATTAATCTCCTGGATTTTTCCATGACTGTAACAACTGCAAGAGTGTTGGTCGCTCAAAATAAACATGTGAGCTCAATGATTTCCACCCCAACAGGATGGCAGGAAACCGCTTTGATACGACTGTAAGAACCCTCTATGGTTCTAACTCTGATCAACACTGCTGGAAATGATTTGCTTTGAAGTTTTGTATTTTTCAGAACAGTTGCGTTTTTGGTTTTTGAAAATATTGAAATAAGCAAGCATGAATTTCAAAAATAATTTCATAAACTGTGCACAAGGTAATTTTATTTTCTAACCATCTAATTGCAAATGTTTACAATGATCAATTCATGCATCAATATTCTTTTAATTTTTAAAAAAGACAAAGGAATCTGTAACTGTTCGTATGCAGTCATAGACCTCTAGGAATGTATCGGAGCCTTCAATTAATGTCCACAACTAACGCCAAATGCTAGCAGCCAGTAATTGGGGGCTCTCACAGCTAAAGACAAGCCCTCACTCCCAAACGCAGGCCCTTGTAAATAAATCGCAGCCTCTAATTTATGAATACCACCTCTGTAAGTGACCTGCGGCTGCCAAGAATTTCCGAATACAGACCTCTATTTGACTACGATCTGTATTTAAAATAATCACTGCAAGCTGTTCTAGTAAATACTGAAGCATTCAAACCCTTAATTGTGCAACAATAAATTCATTCTTGGCCTCTGGATGAAGCCAATGCCTGGCATATTCGTTGGGTGTTTCACCAATTCACTATGCTGAAAAACTTAGAAGAATTCTCAATTCTTCAAGCTCAAAATCTGAAACCCTTGTTGCAATTTCTTCTTCACACAAACAAAAGCAAATACACAACTCATGTATGCCTCAATTTCCTCATGTGAAGGCATTTTATAACTCACCAAATACAAATAGAGCTTGAAGCTTCAAACTTACACTTCACATAACTTAAAGAACATATGTGCTTTTGTTGCAAAGTTTGAAATATA
>MU216787.1:36751-50349 GCA_018584345.1 Thuja plicata | reverse complement strand
CTTATAGCGATGGTTGAGTTGCTCTTCCTGACCTGTCGATACATATTATAAACTTGAAAATATTCTCAATATTGCTATTGCTCTGTCTGATCTTGGTCCTTAAATACATGCAATTATCTTTCAATTATCGCTTGTAGCAATATGATGATCTGCTGCTCCTGATATATCATTATGGATATAGTGGTATAGTGCTGTTCCTGATTTGTCTTTATATGCTTGCAACAATGGTGCTCTTCCTGATTACGTACCTTATATATATGAAACTGGTTTGACACTAGGCCAATTGTTCAATAGAGCAATCCAATAAGGATATAAATAAAATAAGAAGTAATCCAATGATGTTGGATAGAATGAATTCGATCCTCCTTATGCAATGGAATGGTTGCCTTCTGAGAGACATGTCACTTCTTAATGATGACTTTCCATCGCATCTCTCCATAACAATCGGTTTATGACATACATTGATTAAGCATTTAAACCTTGTCTAATCGCTGTCATCATAATTGATGCTTAGCATTAATCTTAATCACTACCCTCCATAATCATTCAAGTCAGTCTCTTACTAATAGTTATGACTAATCATTTGATTAGTCATCTTCCTCCTTAAGGTGATGGTAGTATTGATCGATCTTCTTGTTCCAATAATCAATATTCTTTAATCATTCTTGTTCGATCCTTATATCTTCCTTGTCGAGTCTCCATGTCATCAATCTCCCATTCAACAATGGTGGATCATTGATATGTTTTGCTAACTGTTGGTATATCGATACAAAGTCTGTTTGATTGATATTTACCATGCCGATTGATCTTTCATTCTTTTGTAATGATGATATCATCCAACTTTTCTGATGGATATGTTTGCTACCAAATATCTATTGGATAACCGACTAAAAGATTGTTGATTGTATTCTTTGATCGATCCTTAATCAATCCTTCGTATGCAATGATAATATATTCTTGATATGAACGATCCAACTAATGCATATTGTATCTTCCTTTGTTTGGTCTTTATATATGATTGATCATTATTTTGAATTTTCTGATCGATACATTATAACTTGCTGATCATGCTGAGGCTCTTCTCCCTAGTATGATAATGATATCGGTAAAGGTTTTGTTGTGATATGTCCATCTCTTTGGCATACTTCCTGAATGTTATCATGATGCTTGTTTAAGCATGTTCCTTGCTATATTCATCAACTTGTCATTGTATGATGATTGTTGCCATGATGGTAACAATATGTATATTCCTCATGTGTGATGGATGCATTAGGATGGTGTTGCAATGAACGCTCTTTATGTTTAATCCCAATCTATTCGCTAGTTCTTTAGAAATGTAATTATGAGTAGCCCCACTATCAATAAGAATTGTTACCTTTTATCCACCCAAGGCTCCTCTAACATTGAAAGCATTATATCGTGGTGCTCCTAAAAGTGTTGCAAGTGTACCTCCTAAATGCTCTCCTCCTTGGTGTTCATGCTCCATCTCTTCTACCTCCTTTTCGGACCCATACTCATCATTTTTAGTATCTTTATTGGAAACTACCTCAATTTAATGAATTTACCTTTACCCAAACACCTACACCATGGTTGCCAAAGTTCTCGGCATGTGAAACATAGCTTTTTCCTTTGTAGCTCATTCTTGGGCACCTCTTTTTGACTTTGGCTTGGAGGAGATGCCTTGGGAAGTGGTATATTCTTCTGAAAAGATCTCTTGGCTAGAATAGGAGGTGCTGCTTTTTTGGAATAAAATCTGTCCCTAGTCACTGAATCCTCCAAATTAAGGGCTCTTGTGATGGCTTCTTGCAGTGTATTTGGGTCAGATGCCCTCAATTAACCTTTGAGAGGTTCAGCTAAGCCTTCCACAAATAGAACTATGAGTCTTCTTTTAGTTACAACGGGGACCATCACTGCAAGTCTTTGAAATTCTACTACAAAGTCTTCCACCTTGCCCTCTTGTTTTAGGTATGCGAATTCCCTGAAATGAATTTTTGGATCCGTTATATCAAATCTTTGTCAATCTTTGGTTGTAATCTTCCAAAGAGGTTACTGAGTCATGCCCTTGAGTTACCATGCCATGATACCACCATTAGTGACCAATCCCTTCAAGATGCAAGGTGGCAAATTTGATAGCCTCTTCTTCAAGCATTGGATTCGATGAGAAATATTTGTCTAGCTTCTGCAACCAGACCCTTGCTGATGAGCTACCGGTTCCATCAAAATCTATGCTCTCTCTCTCTCTCTCTCTCTCTCTCTCTCTCTCTCTGCCTTCCTCTTACATGCATTCTCTTTGCCTTCATCCTTTTTTGCTTGATGGATGTCCATTGCCCATTTACAAGTTCTTTATATGGTGTAGGCATAGAGGACATAGTTGAAAGTTCTAGATTTTTCTTTTTCTTTTTCTTTTTCACCTACCATGTTGGCCTGGAAATGTCTAAAGCCTCTAATGGATTATGCAGGGCCATGTCATTTTCTTGTAGCCAATAGTGTAGGCTATTCTGTAACATTTATGAATGTCCATACCTTCGCCTATTGCATTGCAAGTGATACCAAGTTGCCCGTACCATACCAATTACTTTGTCTCCTTCATCTTCTTCTCTCTTGTCATCAAAAATGTGTTTTATTACTTTATTTTATTCCAGGCCTTCAGTTGCGTGGGATGTGACATAAACTCACCAATGACCTAATTCAGTCTGGTGTTGATACCTTGTTTAGGCAGTACACCTGCTGGCATCTCCTTTGGAGTTATATGCTCATATTTTTTCAACCATTTCTCAAACTCCGCATAGCTTCAAGTTTACCTTCTCTTTATTGCTTCTTTTACCATTTAAACATTCTCATATCTTGGACACCTCTTTGACAAACTCCTCAGCTGATAATAATAATAATAAATTGTCTTCTACCTTGACATTTTCACTGTTTATAAGAATTGTATCAATGTTTTGTCTACCATCATTGACAACCCTTGAATCATGTTGCTGTGGTCTGCAAAGAAACGCATGACATGCATCCATGAGAATTATGTCACTACACACGTCTTTTTAAAGATCAATCTGAAAACAGACTGTACTTTTTCTCAACATAATTTAATGGTCTTTTTGGAACCAAGGTATAACTTGTATGGACCTGGATGTTTATTGCAAACAAAATTCATTTTTGAAACATTTCTTTAGAAACCATGATTTTTGTACTCAAATTATCAATAGTTACAACACTTCTTCTAGCCTTGAACTTTCTTTGGAAGATGTTAGTGACGTTACTATGTAGCTAATGATCATCTTCAGCTACTAGTTAGGGTGATGAGGTTTTATGTTGCTATCTTGACATTTATTGTCGTTTCCTATTGATGGGAGCCATCAAATTCCTCTTCACCATTGAGAACAATTGATTATATTCCTACATGTGAAATACTATCCCCTTCAGCCATAATAGCCCTTGGCTCAGATCCCCTTTTATTTAAGTCTCTGTTATGACATTCAAATGCCTTATGTTGTTCTTCTCCATACCTAAAACAAATAAGAGGCCTCATTAAGATATTGTAACCCATTTTCTACCAAAACCTCTTCATCTTTTTTTGATTACCACCCCTTGGCTATTGGAAATTTTGTCTTGTCTCTTGGTGGATTTTCCTACATCTTCCTTTTGGGGGTTCACTAGCTGTAGAGTGATTAGCTCTTTACTCTCGTTGAACTTCACCCCTTGAAAAGGAGAATGCTCCTCTACTCCCATCTGGTGGGGATCATCCTCCTATTACAAAGAGTTTTCCAGTCTAAGGCTTCTTCTACAGAATTAAGTTTATGTAAACTGACTGCATCTTGAGTGGAAATCCCCAAACCTTAAAGCTATCTGGGTACTTCTTGTTCTTCATCTACATTAATTCCAGTTTTATTTAAAAGCTTGTAAAGTTCTTTTGGATAATACTGGACTGGTTTTTCCCTCTGTTTAAATCTATGAAACCACATAAAAAGATTTTGTTTGCAATCGAGGGTAAGAAATATCTGTCTTAACCTGGATATCAATATATTTGCCATTACTCCCTTCTTGGAGGCACATTGGTACTTTCTTAACCATGTGAAGTTGCAGCCTGGAACAGTCATCTTTCTTTTAAAAGTTCAATTATTTTGTGGAAATTTTACAAACAAGTTGACTCACCCATCCTTTCTTACAAAGTCTAATTTTTATCTTTCTACCTTTATGCTACCTCTATGCTTCCTAATATTCATTACATACAAAAACCAACAACACATTTATTTTCTTATTCAATGATCTACATTCTCTATATGGACACTACTTAAGATAAATCAGATTTTAAGAACTCTGGTCCAAGATTGCATAAAATTTCTAGCCGCCCTGCTGCTGGGAACAACCTTGAATTTTTTATTTAAAAATTTCTGCATATAAATCAGATTTTAAAAAACTCTGGTCCAAGATTGCATTAAATTTCTAGCCGCCCTGCTATTGGGAACAACCTTGAATTTTTTATTTAAAAATTCCTGCATGTAAATCAGATTTTAAGAACTCTGGTCCAAGATTGCATTAAATTTCTAGCCACCCTGCTATTGGGAACAACCTTGAATTTTTTATTTAAAAATTCCTACATACCTTTAGGTTTCTCCTATTCATTATTTCTCCTGTAGCTAGTTTTTATGTCCCCTGCATCAATGTCTTTATAAAGCATACTTGTCAATTGCTGCACATTTCTTTAATGGAAACCTAACTACCTGTTTTTTAATCTGTGAGAGTGGGAAACAAATTACATTTATACTGATGAAATTTTCAACTGTAGGTAAACAAGGAGATAGTGAAGATCCAAAGAGTAGTAGCACCAGTTGGACAGTTACAACTAAAACAATTGATACAGGCTCATGTGGTATTTAATTGCTCTTCATTACCAGATTCTTTCTGCATTGAAAATCTTGCCAATTCTTATTTTTAAGAGGCTATTAAACATATCTGCTGGTCCATAAAAATTTGAGTATCATCTGGCACTTGTTACCCTATGATGCAGATATGGTGTATGTTGTTGCAAATGCAGTATTTTATTTTGTATATTTGGAAATAAGGTGAAACTTATGCCTATATATTTTACAGGAGAAAACTGGAAGCACCAAGGGTAGTGCAATTCTACAAGAATGGGACAAGTTTTTGCCTTTGTTTTGGCAACTTGTGCCACCAAGTGAGGAAGACACTCCTGAAGCCAATGCTGAGTTTGGGGGGGACAGAACACTAGAAAGAATCAGTATGCGCTCTACATAGACAGATGTTATTCGGTAATCGCCAGAAAGTATCGATAATTGATCTGAATTATCATATCATGTTCAAATAACTTGCTTTACCATGAAGTTGAAGTTGATTCAAGGTGGGGGAAAACGATCCACAGGTCGGAGCAAATAAGAGGAGCACACTTTCTGTATTCTGTCTACTTGTTCGTTCCAATTTGTTATCAGGGTGTAAATACCAGATGATCATATCATTTCTGTAAACTAAAATGTATAGCTCTACTATCAAATTCAAAGACAACGCTCTATGGTTCCTATGTTAATTTGGCTTTCAAATGTGGGTAAGCAAATGTGACCTTGGATTTCTGTTTTAAATATTGATTCCCCATGTGAAAATGAAAGGGACATGTTGATAAGCAATGCCTTTATTCATGATGACTTAGATTACTAATGCATTTCGTTGCTCTACCCCTTGATCCACACCTCTTCTCTTGCATACACCCATTTCTTACACGATTTACTGTTAGATTTTTAACTTCTATGAGATTTTCGTCTGCATATATTTAAATCTATCTCTACAATAACCAATTTCCATTGTTAGTCATTTCTTACTAATCTCTTTTCTATATGCTAGTAACATCTATAATAGAAGGGGACGTGAAAAGCACAATTGCACCTTTAAGCTATGTTAGTATTGAAGAGAAGGAAGATGTGAACACATCTACTCATGCTAATCACGATTACCAAATTTAGCCTATAATTTTTGAAGTAATTAGCTCTTTCACCATTAACTTAAACTAAATAATTCAATTTTTACCATTCATTATTATCTACACTTTTGATCCAAAACTTGCGTGCATTGTGTTTCTTAAATATTTTAAAAGGCTGCTTAAATATGCACCTCATAATTCTCCGTAAGTGTTAAAGTGAAGCCTCAACATCAGGTGTTGGTTATCATTATGTTTTTCAGCTTTTTTTTATCTTGCAATTATTATTACAGTGAAACATTGAATTAATTAGGTAGGTTGTTCCTAACTTTAGAAGTGTATATTTTTATTAAATCTGGAGTTTTAATATCATATTTTAGATTGTTAGTAATCATTTCTTGTATGACCTTTGGCTCATATATATTGATAAGAGTTATATATAAACAAATTCGCAAATCATATTTCCAAGCAAGAGGGATTATCCTTGAACTCTTTTCATAGATTCACAAAGCTTTTAATGAATCTAATTTCTTGAATGATCTTTGGCTCAGATATATTGGTAATAGTAACATTGTAAACAAAGCTACAAATCACATTTATAAGCAAGAGGGATTCTCCTTAAAATCTTTTCTATGGTTTGACAAAGCTTTTAATGAATATAGTGCTTTATAAGATCCCTTTATCCCACAATTACTAATAATGTTCAATCACAATTGAAGAATTCTTTTTGAAATAAATGGAGCTATTATAATAGTATTTAATTAGATAATTAGATTTTTAGAATTTCATCCATAATGTCTATAAGTTACAATAATTAATTAAATGTTACCAAGAAGTTCCAATAAGCAGCTTAAAATGCATTACATTCATTAAAAATGGCTAATTAGGAAACAAGTTTTTAGCTAAAACTTCATAGGTTTGATGTTTTAATGTTTGGAGTGTCTAGTATTCCTTTCCCTTATGATTATATGGGTGTGATTAAGGTAAATTCATAGAAGAAATGAATGGCCACTCGATTTAGTTTTGAGGAATGCAAAGTTACAAACATAAGATGTTGGGTTTGTAGATGTATAAATGGTGCCAAAGTTATATTTTACATCTTTACTATTTGGTCTGAACATTTCGTGAGTATTCGTTTGCAAGAATCTATGACTCATGACCATGAATGGTCCATTTAGTATTCATTATATCTTGGTGATGCTCACAAGAGTGAAGCATTGGGACTTTCTAATATGTCACCCATCTCAATACTAACCATAAAGTTTCCCCAAGATCAAAGCCCAAATATTTGACTATTTCATTTGCAAAACTAATAGCAAGTACTATGCCTTATGAACCATTCATTATAGAGCTTTTAGCTCATTCATATCATGTAGAGGTATTTCTTGTAGTGGGTCAAATTATGAAAAAAATTTGAAGGATTCAACTACATGATTTTAAAGTCAAGCTAACACTCCATGAGTAGTGGTTCACAAGAATAAATCTCTCATTAGCATAATAGTTCACATGACACTCATTACATTGAAGTGATGCTCATAGGGTTGAAGCATTGAAAGGTCTCTCATCCTTGTTCCTAATGTTGAGTATATGAAGAATGTATTTTTTGGATTATGAAACACAAACTTAAATTTTGAGTTGTATTTGTTTTTGGGTAAGATAATATTTTTTTTTTAATATTACATGCAGGGATGTATGTTGCTAGATCCTTTTCTAGCTCTACAATAAAAAAAAAATTTGAAAAAAAAAAAAAAAAAGTTCCAAAAGTCTTTCAAATCAAAAGTTATGGCCTCTTGAAGTTGGGTCTCTTGCATTAGAAATGTTAAACATATCAGACAAAAAAGAATTATAAAAAGCTACACTTATTGATCAACTTATAATATTTGTAACAACACATCATAAGACATCTCTGAATGAAGACAATGAACCCAAATTGAATTGCTAAGTTTTTGAGTGGATTATGATACATTTATGATGGGTGGAAGGAATGTGTTATTTTTAGCTTCTTAACTTAGTTTGGGATTTAGATGTTGATTTTCTAATAAAGTATTTAGGTGCCACTCTTTAGGGGAATTTAGCTCATGGTTTTTCAATTATCATTTGATAGTTTTGTGTGCTATTATTTATAAGATGCTTGAAATGGAGGTATTGATAGTGAGTTTGTAGGTGGTGTTATGTTGTCAAAATCACTTTTGATCTCTCTAGTTGGTGATACTTTTGTAAAGGTTTGCCTTGTAAGTGTAGTGTATTGTAACTATGTTAAGAATATTAATAATACATTATACTAATTTGGAGGGATTTACTCTTGAAAGAGTTTTTTCCACACACACCTATGTTGTGATATAAGTTTATTTATGTTTTACATGTTTCCTCTTATTATAATTATAAAGATCTAATATTTTACCATCCTCTAAAATTAGTTTAAAAAGTGTTTTTCCTACATCACTTCCTCTTAACCCATCTAAAATACTAATCCAAATCATACAAACTTAATAATATTTTTTTCCCAATATTAAGTACATTTAACTTACCATCCCATTTGCAAAAATTTTAGCATGTGTTGTGCCTTATGAACCATTCATTTTGGAGGTCTTAAGCTCATGCATTATCAAGGAGACAATATATTTTGTAGTGAGTCAAATAATGTGTCGTACTATGTGGGTTTTGTTTCAATTTCATGAGTAGCAGTTCACATGAATCCATCTCTCCTAAGCGTAAGTGGTTTAATTGTTTGGCATTTTAAGTGATGCTCACATGGATAAAACATTGAATCTTCCTAAGAAGTTCCTCATCCTAATACTACTATAGCTCAAGCATGTGTAACCATGAAGTTTCCTACAAGATCAATTCTTCATAGATTGCTACCTCATTTACAAAACTTTAAACAACTTTTATGTTTGTTAAATCTTGTTTTATAGAACTCTTGGCTCATTTATTATTAAGTAGGTAGCTTCTTTTAGTGTCAACCTATGTGATGTTTTCTCATGGTTTTATTATATAGCTTTTGAGTAATCTCATTGAATTTCATTTAATAAGTAGTGATTTGTAAGAACTCATCTTGCATGAGGAAGAATAGTCCACTTAGCACTCATCACATGTAAGTGGTGTTTGCAAGGGTGAAGCATCAAGACTTCTTGAAAGGTCACTCATCCCAAGGCTACTCTAACTCAAGCATGCCTAGTCATGGAGTTTCCTTCAATATGAAGTCCACTTAACTTGCTAAACCACTTGCAAAACCTTTAGCAAGTGTTATGTCTTAAGGCCATTCATTTTAGAGTTCCTTAGCTCATTGTTGTCCTCAATTTTGCATTCCCCGAAATTGGGGCAACCCTACGCAATTCTAAATGATTGCTAGGAGTTTTTCTCTAAGAGTGTCGATGTTTTGTAAAAAGTTTTATCTAGCGGGATCAGTTATCCCTTGATCCTTTTTCGTTTTAATTTTTACAAAGTATCCAGTCTTTTGTTTCTCTTTTCACTTTGTTTTGCGTCTTGTTTTTGTTTCCGTTTTAGTCGTCACCTTTGTGTTCTAGTTGATCTTCAGGTAGTTTTTCACGTCCTTCCAAGGTCAGTAAAGAAATGGTTTTTTCCTGGTCAAGCGCATAAAGTGTAAGCTTATTTTGTATGAGTAATAGATTTTAAACTCTATTCTAAGATTTTGCGTCATTCTGCAAAGTTTTGGTTAGAAATTTTAATGATATCGAGATCTTGAATCACATCCGCATATCAAATCATTAAAATTTTAAAGACGCATACAGATATTTTAAGTTCTTTTTGCGTTTAAAATATATTTTTAAATGATATCTGCATCATATGCATATATTGTTAGAGAAATTTATTTTAATAAATGACGAAGATAAAGATAAGTTTTATTAATAAGGCGTTGTTTTATTTATAAATCTTATAATTCATTACGAATTACCATTTAAAGACGTCTTTCTTTTAAAAGAAAACAATGTTTTATTATTATTTTAAAATAATAATAATATCAAAATATTAATGTTTATATTGAAATAATAACTTATTATAATGCATATTGTAAAACAAATGTTATTATAATTAGTTTTATCCTAATATTAACACATTGTTTTTAAATAATAATAAAATGTCCTAAAGTCATATGCTATTGTTTCATTAAAATTTTATTTTAAATTACAAGAGCATATCGTTTTTCCTAAATAAAAGGTCTGATATTTAATAGAAGTATATTATATCTTTTATTTAAAATATCAAACCAACTAAGGCATAACATAATGCATGTTTTGATTAATACTCACGTCTTGTATGAGTTATCGGGCGTATGTCTTTGTTTAAATGCATAAGTTAAAGTCTTTGATAAACCCGTGTTTTCTCTTGCAAAGCGTTAATAAACTCCCACGGCATAAGGCGTTGAATCTCAATAGAAATACATATGTATTTCAAAGCACTTACGACTTACATAACATGGCGTCGTTTCTCTTTGAAATAGCATATGTTGTGAGTAAATAAAATTATGTGGCTTACATAACATGGCGTCATTGACGTGGCATATGGCTTATATTATATAAGCATTGTTTTATGATTCAAACACATATTGACTTACATGCCCAAGCCCATGTTTCACTAACTCTCACGGTAATGTTCAAAACAAAAACATATGTGTTTGAATACATTCAAATTGCATATGTTATTTCTTTATTAAAAGTCGTGGATAACTTAAAGTTATCGGGGGTTGCATATATGCATATGTGTTTTTCTTCAAAACTCACGATAAAAACAAAGTTAATACATGGCGTCTTTTTCTTTTGAATATGCATGAACATTTTCATTAAAACGTTAAAACTCCACCACATTCTGCGATAACTCAACAAGGAAATATTGGAGTCTTTCAAACCGTTTGCCTCCACAAATTGGTGCGGCTTTGGCTAGAGTTGCTTGCTGTGGTGGCATCTAAAACAGACTCATTCTTTCCTTTTTAATTCATGCCATAAATTTCTTCAGTTAAGAAGAGTTTCAAGGAGTTCTTCAAAAATGTTTTGCCTTAGTTTTTAATTTCGAATTCCAGCCCTTGATTGATTCTTTCAAAGGAGAAAAGAATGCCATATTCATAGGGCACATTTTTGAAGTCCTCCTCCTCTTTACTTGTTGTTCTCATGCAAATTTTGATGCATGATGAACACTTGTCCTTCCCCAAACCAAGACCAATGATATTGGCTTTGATTTTTACAAGAATTTGTCAATTTTAAAGTCTATATAACTCTACAAATTTCTTCTAATCAGTAATTTCAAATTTCATTTCTTTTTCCCAAGTTTTTCTTTGAAGAGGAGTTTGGTTTTTCCCTTTTCATCCAAGGAAGGTAAATTGGTCATTTTCTTTTTCTTGTTTGCATTATTTATGTTTTGTTTGTATATGCTCTCTTCTTCTCTCTCATCTTTTCTAAAGTTGCATATAAGAATGTCATCTATTCTTATGTGTAGTCGGGATTAAAATTAACCCCGTTCCTATGATGATCTTCCCAAAAGATGCATAAAATATGCAAAGTGTTGTCCACACATGCAGTCAGCCCATAAAACTCCACTTTTTCATATCCCTATTTTGAAAAAGAAGATGCAAAGTTTCCATATGCCATCATGCTTTGAAAATCGTAAGTGATGTCTACATATGCAATCCGCCATGTTTCAAAATGTGAACATTATATCCCTTCTTGTCTCATTTTTCCAAAAATGCGTTGGCAACATAAAATCCCACTTTTATGCGTATTTTTCCACTTTCACAAGGGGCTGTCCTTTCCATTCATTCTTGCATAAGAAATAGATTTATCTCCTGTTAATGATGAAGTTCTTTGTTTTTGGGTTTTCTATGTTACAATCACAGCTGCTGCGATCCTTGCCATGTCAGGGAAAGGATCTACATCACCTAAGTACAAAGGGAAGAAGAAGATGAAGTACCAATATGATAAGTATCAAAGCTCCGTTGTGGCATCTCAACTTACATCCTATGTGGAAGAGATTCGTGATACAGAGATTGGTCATTTGAACATGGAGGATTTTCTAGAGAGGGTGAAGACATCCACCAAATATGACATGATCAGCATTCGAGAAAGTTATATTCATCATGTTGCCACTTTCCCAACAACTACATTAGAACCTGAGTTTGTAATGGCATGTGCAAGAAATTTTGATCCTACTTCCAGGATGATCAAGGATCAGGATGGGAAGGTGGTGATTAGTCTCGATCCTGATACCATAGAACGAGTGTTTAAAGTACCAGTTGCTCTGGTTGTCATGGATCTAACGAAGGAGAAATCTATTGAAAAATGGGAAAATGGTAAGACGGCTTACCTAAGGTATATGAATGACAATTGGTTGATCTGTAAAAGACCAAATGTGGCCCAATGGCCTAAAGGCATGCATAGATCCGAATTCAAGGAGGAAGTTCACGATCTTATCACCTTACTGAGTCGTGTTGGGGGTTTGAAAGAATCCAATCTTTTTGAAGCCTGGATGTATAAGTACTTTTCCTTGATCCTCAAGTCAAGGAAGTGATTGTTTTGGGGAGAATTGATCAGTAATACCATTTGTGGGCAGCTAGTACAAGTTCCTAATGCATGCACTTTTTACATGAATTCTTATCTAATCTACATTGCTGCTGCTCTGGGATCTTTCTCAGGGTTATCTACTAGAGGAGATCAGATGCAATTGCCTGTGTGGGAGTACTATGATCAGTTGTCGTTAAAGTCTAGCCGCATTCATTTTAGAAGAGTGCAAGATGCATTCTTTGGATACTACCGGTGCCTATTTGACAAGGAGCTTTCGAACAAAAGAGTTTCAGATGAGGCATGGAGCAAGGTCAACGAGTATGGATGTATCTTTTTACAGTTTCCAAACTTCACTTATCTCAGGGTGGGGTATTTTCGAGAAGAACCATATACCTTGCCTAGGTATCCCACGGATAAGCTCATTCTCATGGAATTGGCTCGACAGCTTATGGCTGTGCAAACACATCAGTCTTCTCTACATAGACCAAGTGTGGGTATTTCCTCACGCAATCCTTTGAGGATTGGTGGTTATTCACTCGACACAATGCCTAAAGAAAAGCCCATGAAGTTTGAGCTTCAGGAGGTAAACCTAAAAATGTTTATGGCATAGAGTTCATTTGACTAGAGAGGGATGAATGATAAGATCCAGAGACAATTTACTCATATTCATCGCCTTGAGGATGTATGGATTGGCCTATGTACAGAGCTGGATATTGCCAAGATAGACTATTGTCGCCTTACAATTAGGAATATAATAGATTTTCGTCTTTCTCAAATTCCTGAAGGGGTTGAGGATGATGATGACATCTTGGATCCGGAGTATCGAAAGCATCTTCTCAAGAACTTTCCCATTGCATCTCCATGTTTGTCTGTGAAGGAAAATGTGTCCATATGGGATAGGTTCCAGAGCATCTTGTCTAATACAAACATTTGGCTGAAGAAGAGGGGCTTAAAAAGCATCAAGGTTAAGCCTGGCTGAGACTTTGACCTTGTTGGTCCGTTGGGTGCAAAATCAGAAATCAGAGGTAAGGGAAAGGGAGAATCATCTTCATCAGATTTTCCAGTAATCCAGAAGCTGGCTATTAAAGGAGGTAAACTTATACCTAAGTCTCCTACTCCACATGCAATGCTCAAAGTGAAAAGCCCTGAGATGATCAATC
>MU216787.1:20431-36701 GCA_018584345.1 Thuja plicata | reverse complement strand
AATGCTCAAAGTGAAAAGCCCTGAGATGATCAATCTTTCAGATAGTGAGGAAGATTTGCAAGTATCAGTTACTCCTGAAGCATTACAGCCACAGGAAGCAGTTGAGATGCAAGGTGTACACGAGTCCTCTCCAGAGATGGACGAGCCTCCCACATCTTCACTTGACACGGATGTTGATTCATTTATGGCACATCTACCTCTTACATATGCTACAGCCATTGTACCAGCCACACCTATCTCCTCTGTCGCCCCAGCACAGAGAGAGGACTTGCCACGAATGTTTGATGAGCTTCATGAGGATCTACCTAGACTTGATACACTCATGGCTAACAATAATATGGCAAAACAGATTGAGTTGTTCATTGAAGAGAAAGTACAAGGAGAATCAGTCTTAACATTAACACTAGTAGAGGCAATCACATATATACCTTCTTCTTCTCAAATAGAATTGGTGACTGACATGGTTCCAGCTGATGGTACTACCTCATCTTTTGTTCTACCTCCTTGGTTGGGTGTCATTACCCAAAAGAGGAAAAATCTTGAAGTACCGTTGGAGGAGGAAGAGCTTGCTCCTAAGAGAAAACCTCAAGCATTGAGAATCAAGAAGCCTAAGGTGGTTTCCAAAATCATGGTTGATGATCAGAATGTCAAATATGCTGAGGTTGTTGAGCCTATTCCAGATAAGCCCTTAGAGCAATGTGAGGGCGTGAATTATAAAATTACTAGGGTAGAACTTGGTAAGCAATCATTTGTAGGATGTTAGATGGATGTTCGTGATGCACTTGATCACTTCACAACGAGATCTGATAAACTTTGGCAAAAGAAGCATATGCTGAAAGAGGAAAACATTCATCTATGTGAAGCACTTGAGAAAAGTTCTTCTTTTCAGCATGCAAAAGTGCTTTCAGAGGACACTCAACGACATATTGATTGTTTGGAAAAGAATACCAAGGTAATGGATGAGTGGGGTAGCCAGCTTGAAGTTCAGGGCATGATCGTTATTAGGGATGTGCATCGCATTTTTAGAAACATCAAGAAGACAACTGATCATTTGCAAGAGGTTGTTGGATCCTTGTAACAACAACTAAAAACTCTAAGTGAAGACTTGGAGGTATGGGAGAGAATGGCGGAAGCTGATCTTGATGTATTGTGTACCTATGAAATAATCTCTTCAAAAGAGATGTATTTCAAGTTTTTGAATCAATTGGTGAACAAGGAGCAAGTCTTGAAGAAGTTGATAGGAGATGTTCATGGAGCTTTTCAAGTATGTGCTGAGCATAGGGGGATCATTCTTAGAGCCTTTGATAGCTTGGCATACAAGTTAGTGATGAAGGATGGAGAAATGATTGGTGAAGAGCAGGCTTTGTCAGGGTTTGCCCAGATAGTTCATCAGGAATTGGAGGATAGCACTTTCAGTTGTAGTGCTATGGATAAACTGGAAAGATTCAAAGTTGCTTTGAGTCAACTACAGAAAGATTTAGGTGGATGCAATGTTGCAATCTCCAAAGTGGCAAGTGTTGCACGTAAAACCATAAATATAGCTCAACACACGGAGCACCTGATCCAACTATTGTTCATAAGTCTCTTACTCAGTTTGAGACTTGTATTAATTTCCTTTGAAGGTGTTGTTACAACACTTAGTTTTAGAAGTGTAGAATCTTTGACATATTGCACGAAAATATGTAAAAGTATTCTCGTGTAATCATGCTCAAGGTACATTAGGTCCTGAAGCATTGAATAAGTCAAAGTTAGTTAGTTATAGATAAGCTTTGAATAGTTTATTAAAGTTGGTTAGTTAAGGATAAGGATTGAATAAGTCAAAGTGGTTGAGGGTTTCCCCTTTCTTATCCACTTTTCTCTCTCCTCTTTTCCTATATAAAGGAGGGAGCTCATTGTAATCTTTCATCTTTTCTTTGTGCAAATAAACTATAGGAAAAACTCTTGAGTTCTGAAAATTTTGTATTTCATTGTACGAGAGTTAAGCATTTGAATAAAGGAATAGAGATTGACAGACTTTGTGTTGTTGTCTTGAAAATCAATGAATGTATTCTTATATTGCATTTGTTGGTCCTTGTTCAAATTGAATAGTTTCTTTGTTTATATCATCGGAGCATCTTTAATCCAAGTTTTCTAAAGACTTTGTGTTTCAGGAAACTGGGGTTACTATAGAGAGTAGTGGCTTATATACTCCAAGGACTGGAGACTTTGGGCTTCAGTATTGGACAATATATTAATAGAATACTTATTTGAGGTGAGGACAGGAGACTTTGAGCTCATTGTATCACTTCATCTTTAGATAAATCAACTGCTGCCTCGTTTGATTGTTCTTAAGTCAATCATCGAGTCATCGGTATTACTGTTGCAAGGTGAACTGTATGTGTTACAGTTTAGTTCTACTTGAAGCCACCTGTGGTAAGAAGGGAGCCTCCCATATTGCTGAGAGGAGAGAGTAATCTCACATATTGCTGTCTAATACACACATTTTGCAAGTTGTAGTCTTAGTGACTTGCAAAATATTTAGCCAACACTCATTCATTAGCCAGTAGTGTTTTTTAGTGTGTCAAATTATATGAGGTTTTAACAAGATTCAACTACATAATATGTCAGTCAATCTCAATGACCAAAATATCATGGGTAAAGGTTCACAATAACATACTTTTCATGGGCATGAATGGTCAACTTAGTATTCATTGCATTTAGGTGATTCTCACAAAAAAGAAGTATTGAGACTTCCTAACAAGTTAACCATCACAATACTATTCTGGTTCAAATGCACCTAACTTAGAGTTTCTCCCAAGATTAAATCCACTTAACTTATTACCCATTTGCAAAACCTTCAATGCATGTTATCTCTTGTGAACGTTCAATGTAGACCTTCTTATCTAGATCGTCTTTAATGGTGATAGTTGTAGCTTAAGAATTTCGTAGATATTTTATTTTTTAAAATTTGATAAAATTTTAAGAAAGGACCAATAAGTTATATATTTGAGGTAACTAGAAGAAGGTTTTAATAGATCTAACACATGAGAATGGTAACAATAAGCCATATTATTGTTGTTCAAGAATAAGATATTATGAAACTGTGTAAGATATTTGTGGTAAAAAAATGATTCATTAAACCTTTCCAAACATATAGAGTAAGTAGAGTGCAAAGTATAATGAATTTTAAGGCATTTAATCATTAAGTGTGCTTAGAAACCAAAACTTCTTTCTTTTAAATGAAGATTTAATGGTCCAACACATTTTTTATGTTAGCTTTCTTAGAACACAGCTATACTCCCTACAAAATAGCATGTTAAGACATGAAAAAATATATCTCATTATTTAAATTAATCTAAATAATATCTACTTGTTGCACAATGGCTAACAACATCTGTTTATAAGAAAATGACAGATTTAATGGATGCTCTTACATGCATTTATTTTTTTGTTTTAAATTATATATATATATATATATATATATATATATATACACACTGAAAATTGTCCATGACCTACAAATGACATTTTGTTTTCTTCTTAATTAATTAAATAATTTTAATTATTCACTGAAACTTATTTTTTTCCTCTATTCCAAATTTCAAAATTAATTTTCCTTCTCATCACATAACTAAATAATTTTTAATTACTTAATTTTTCAAATACTCTTCCAATATTAATTATATGATTTTTTATTATTTAATTAATTCTTTCTTGCACAAATGATTAATAATCTTTATTATTTAATTATTCTAATATTTGTCCACCTTACGAATTAATTAAATAATTTAATTATTTGATTAATCTGTACCACATTTATTATTATTATTATTATTATTTAATAGATTTTATTTTTTTGTTGGTTAATAGATTTTATTTAATTAATAATTAATTAGTATTTAATCAATTATTCTAATATTCCTTTACAATTTTATTTAATTATTCACTTTCCTAAACTTCTAAAATAAATAAAATCTTTATATTTTTTATACATTTCCCTCATGCACGCATTTAAATAACTTTTAATTATTTAATTTTAATTATATCTCTACTTCCACCTCTCAACTCCCACTCACTTTAAGTTCAACTAATCAATCAATTCACTTAACTAGTCGATCAATTATGTCTATCTCCATCTTTCAATGTGTTAACTTCGTAACTATCTCAATGAGCTCCTCTTATCAGATCTCATCCATTGATCTTGAATTCTCCTCACGACATCACCATTGTTGGTTGATATCAAAAAATCTATAAACAAAGCCTTTAATCATCAATCATTAACACCGCAATCTTCAGGCTTTCATGCTATCACACTATGATAATACTGCTAGGATTTTTAGAGAAACATACTACCCATACTCAAAAGTGAGAAGAGAAATAGAGATAACATTAATGCATTCTTGAAAGGTATTGTAATGCTAGGAAACATGGTTCACTAGCTTATGCATGAAAACTAGGGAAACTAGGCCTATTTTTACATTAATTACTTTGAAGGAGAGTGGATTCACAAGGTTCAGCCTCAAATCCGATCAAAAAGGATTGAGCACAAGTTGGTCCAAGATTCCTTGTGGGAGAGTTGAAAATGATACTTAAAATATGTAAATTAAATGTTAGATCTAGGGCCAAAGGTGTAAAATAGACAATTTTCAACTTATAGAGTAAGTTGCATAATAGATATGTTGACAGTAGATACAGATTTAGAAAGAAGAAACAAAAAATAACCTCTATTTGAAATATGGTTTAAAATCAAGTGGACTACGTCACTTGAGGTGACCTTGACTAGGAAGGTCGAATGTAGACAAAGTTGGTATTTCTGGAATAAGTGAACAACTCAGAACCTTTCACAAAAATTTTGTCCAAAATGTTTTCAGCAACGTCAACCTTGCTTTTTCAAATCTGTAAAATTTTGATCTATTCAACTTTTGTCTAGTTGATCTTCTCTCGAATTCATGTCTCCCAATCTTGCCACCTACACCTAAAAAGAAGGAAAATGTTTGGTTAATAGGGATTTGCCTAGGTCAAACCCTAGTTTTAGAATTAACCATGAGATAAAAATAAAATATGATTGAATTGAGAGCATGTTGGGGTGTAGCAGAGGTTATATCTAAATTGAACTGCTTGAATGGAATGTTTATACCTTCACAAACCTTCCTTATGTCGAAGTCTTCATGAATATGTTGATGTTGACTTGTAGTGTTAACTTTATAAAAGGTTGATCATGGATGCCATCATGAATGCTTGAGACCTAAAACTTTACCTCTTGTCTTCAATGTCTTAATGGTGCTTGGTCACTTGCTTCATTGAATTGCATGATATGATGTTTCAAATGAGGAGAGTGGACTGGTTTTTCTACCTCTATGAAACATGTCTGAATATTTTAAGCAAGACAATATGAAGGAAGATTTACCACTCCTACAATTTGAGCATTAGAGAATTCAAATTTGGGTTCACTTTGGGAGTTCAAGGGCACCCCACATGCTATTAACCTAGGTCAAGGTTTCCCCACACACAATTGACTTGGAAAATCAATCCTAGTCAAGGTTTGATGATCATAAACCTAGTGAAGATGTCAATTTTGAGTAGGTATGAGAAGAATCAAACATGGTCAGGCATGAAATGATAGAAATGCTAAAATAAGGCCTAGATGAGCATGAAATTGTATAGGGATTAAATTTACAACACTATATTTATTCCCCACTTTAAGGGGAGTATGAAATTGCATTCATACTCTCGGTAAAGTAGAACTTAGCTTTGAAAAAAATTCATCAAGGCATTAAAGAGACAAGAATTACCCCCAAGTGACTTAGGATCTTATCAATCTAATATCAAGATAAAATGAGCAACACAAGAAATAGAAGAGAAATCATGACTATGTTATCCTATTAAGGTTATGATTACTATGATTCATGTAGAGAATCAATGCAAGGAGATTCAAATAGTCCAGCAAGTTGTGTTATGGTAGTCAACTCATCCTGAAAAGTAAGTGCAAAGGATTACAAAGCAAAAGGCATACTTTGCTAAGTAACCTAAAAAAATGACAACGAAAATGGGTTGTGGTGTGTGGAAAAAGTGTAAAAAAGAGTGGAGTGTGTACCCCCATACTAAATTAAATTTGTATGCCTTACAAGTAGTAATTTCTTTGAGGTAGCATACATGCATCCAAAAGACAACCACGTTACCACAATTATATGCCTCCAAGTAAGAAAAAATTAAGAGCACTAGACCACAAGATAAAAAAGAGAGTACATAGGGGATCCACTAACAGGGGTAGTATGTAAATTTGATAACTCATGTATATCAAGTATAATTGCAATGAATCAACCTCATCCCACAAAAATAGTGGAAATATGAACACAACGGAAGAAAAGTACATAAGATGAAAAACAAAAATTCTTTATGGTACATGCTAAAGACCAAAAAGAGATAAATCTTGATGCATTGCATTGTCCCCAAGTAGACAACACAAAGGCACATTTATGATAATAGCACATGCATGATATAACATAGATACAACATATATAAGAAGTGGGATGCAACTAGAGGAATTTTACTGCACAAATGAACTTAGTCAAGCATGTCATCTGCCTCCAAATATTGCTTAACATAACTTAGGGATGATGAACAAGATGCAAGAGGAGAAACAAGAAGAATAGTAGATGGAGATACTACGATCTTCAAACAAGGACCATGCTCTAATGTTGAGTCACTTTGTTTGACACCTAGAGGTAAGATTAATGCTTTGAATATCTTAAAGAAAGCTCATGGTTGATTTCAATAACCTTGTACATATCATCAAAATTATTATAATCAACATGATTAGCATCAACATGGTTAGCATCAATATATTTATTATCCATCCATCATCCAAATTAATTACAATAGGATCTTAAATGCAAAATGAGAAATCATTTTGTTTAGCCAATTTTAACCTTTAAAGACAATCTTCCTCCCTGGGCTAGGCAAAAGTTTTTCAAAAAGGATCAAATCAACATTTTACATCTTAGGGAAGAAAATGGTTTGAGAAGAAAGTTCATGGGTCTTGGCACAATGTTTTTTTCAATGTTTTCTCACACTATAATTTCTCTTGGTTTGGCTAGAGATTCACAAAGGCGTGGCATCAACAAATAAGTTTGTTTTCTTCCTTTTTGTGAGAAGAACAAAAGAAACCTTATTAGGCTGAGCAATGTAGGTTGTTGGGTAAGATGTTGGAGGTGGGACTATTTCATATACATGAGGAATAGGTGTAGGAAGGTGTCCAAGTCTAGGATGAGGAGATGGAATATCCTTAGGTTTACTCGAGGATGATATCTATCATGTTTGGAATTTTTATAGGAAAGGAAATGTACATCTTGTTGAGGTTTTAAAGGTTCAAGTTTTTAAGAAAAAAGAAGTCAAGAGTGAAGTTCCCATGTCTTGATAATGACATGGAAAAACTATGATTGATCTTGATAATATGTGTAATGTGAGGAAACTTCAAACACTTATGGATGGTGAACAATATAGGTTTCATGGAATTTTGTCAAAGGTAAGGATAATGGAAAGCTAACATCTAAGAACTTAATACCAACCTCCATGGGAAGAGTGATAGAACCTATTGTAGGAAAGAAAAATATCAATTTTTTCATATGTGTCTTGATGATTTTTTTTGTGTAAAGAGATGCTCTTCAGTAATATTATTTTTCCATACATATTAAATCAATGAACACTCCTCGTTAGAGCTTTCCTTTAATTTTCAAAGTAATATAGAAGGTTTCATTGGGTACCTTAATATTTTTACTTGCATCAAAGTTGATACAACATTGTTGGCCTCATTACACATGTCAGTAGCTTTTATGTTTTCAATTTTGTTAGGCTCAACAACATTAATGGAATGAGAAAGAAAGGCATTAGTAAAGATTTGCCAGTTTTTTATTAGGGGGTGCTACAAATTTTTTTTACCTTTGTCATTCACACCCTCCAATATTATAGTGTTGGAAACAATAAGGTCTTAGATAACATGTTTCAACCTAAAGCACTTCTCAGTATCATGGCCAGAGTGAAGATGGTATTGGAAAAGCTTTTTGGATCAAAGAAAGTTGGCAAAGGCTTGGATGTATCTATAGGTTAGATGGGAGAAAGCTTTAATACATTAGCATTAACCAACTTAAGCATGATACTATGCAATGATTTAGAAAGAGGAGTAAAACTATTACGAGTAAAGGTTGATGATAAAGGGGCTACACCTAATGTTGTGGCTACCACTTGTGTATCAACATGATTTCACAAACTATTATTGATCTTAATGACACCTTTTGTTTTTCTTTCATAAATTTTGGGATAATTGTTGAGTGGCATCATTCTTATCAACTGGATCCATTGATGAAGATGATTAAAATTGGCTCATTTGAAGCTAGTAATTATGAAGTACTAAACACAATTGTGTAAAATATATAAACTCATAATGAAATAACTTATCTCTAATGTCATTTTGCAAATTAGAAATGAAAATCCTTTGAATGTGACCATCAGACACAAGATAAGCAATTTATGAACACAAATGTTTATATCTCCCAATAAACTCGGTCACTTTTTCTTTAAATTCTTTCTTATAATGAATTAAATCAATCAAATTAATTTTAGGACCAATATTATTTTGAAATTTTTGTATGAATGCATTAGCTAATTTTTTACAGGAATTAAAAGAATAAATAGGCAAAGAACAATATCATTGCAAAGCTTTATCTCTAAAGGTGTGAGAAAATAGTTTTGTCATGATTCTATGATCATTTGAGAAATCACAAGATTTCATATATTTTCACATGATTAAATGGATCACCTTTTCCATTGTATAACTCCAATTGTGGAATTTCCATGTATTAAGGGAAAATAGGACAAACAATGTCTTGGTAAAGTGGGCTAGCTATATCACATGTGGGAATAGTGAACTTGGATTGGGTTATGGAAGCCAAATATTGTTGTATGGATGATACCGTTTGAGCTAAGTTGTTGATAGTTTCTTCGGTGGATAAATAGGTATTGGACATGTTTAACTATGAAGGAGGTGCTAGATTGTGATAAAATGATGCAACATTGGAATAGGAAAGTGGAACATTATGGTAAGTTGGTAAAGAATATGGTTGGGAAACAAATGGAAGCCTAAGGGAAGGTGGTTTATAGGAGTTTTGATCCATAGGGATTACTCTAAGAATAACATGTGTCATATTAACATATTGTGTAGAGGTAGCCATTATAGGATATGTTTATGTAGGAACATTAGGAAACGTTGTAGGCATGAGAGAAATTATCCACTTGATTAATATTATTAGAGAAGTTAAGAGCTTCACCATAACTTTTTATAGGCATAAAATTAGTATCAATGATATGAGTAGTGTCACAAAACACTTCCACACCATCCATATTTCTTTTAATCATTCTCCTTAATCCTTCAATCAAGGATACTACCTCACTATAAAGTGTTATTACCCCATCCATTGTTGTGACTTATCCAAGTCAGTGACAACCTTTCCCAATTGCTTAGTAGATACTTGTGCTAAGGATTCATCATCATCATCGCCATGAGAAGTGTCAAAATAATGGTTCTCCACAGTATGTCATGTGTAGGGATAGAAGTTTCACCTAAGTTCATATGGAATATGCTAGTGAACTCAGGTTCCAAACCCTTGGTATTCAAACGTTGATCTTCCATAAGTCTATAACTTATTCTCACATGGATATTAGATGTAGGACTAAATTTTGTAAAAATATGCACAAAGCTAGATACAAAATAAATGACTAAATAATTTAGTTTCCCAATATATTGATCAATTAACCATTATATAAAAATAGATATGATTGTGTATTTGATTTAATTAACCACATAGAAAACAAATTCAAAAATAATTGTAAATATGAGTCAATTATATGCATACAAATCAAATCTAAGAATTAAAATCAAAAGGTAATAAAAGCACATGTCAAGTTTAGTAAAATGTAATGTTAGGAAATAGGGCTCAATATCTTATGCATGCAAACTAGGGAAACTAGGCCTATTTTTAATTTAATTACTTTGAAGAAGAGTGGACTCACAATGATCAATATCAAATCTGATTGAAAAGGATTGAGCACAAGGTTGTTGAGAAGTCCTCGTGGGAGAGTTTAAAATGATATTTTAAATATGTGATTTGGATGCTAGATCTAGGGCCAAAGGTGTAAAATAGAGGGTGTTCAACATATATAGTATGTTGTAGAACAAATGTGTAAATAACATATACAAATCTAGAAAGAACCCATTTTTAAATATGGGATGAAATCATGTATACTATGTCACTTTGGGTGACCTTAACCTAGGAGGATTAGATGCAGATAAAATTGGTATTTGTAGAATAAGTGAACGTAGATCAAAACCTTCCTTGAAAGTTTCATCATACATGTTCATGACTATGTTACTTTGGGTGACATCAACCCTAATTTTTTAGATCTAAAATTTTTTGATTTGTAGGTCTATGTCCTCTCAATATGCTCTTGAATTCATGTCTCCCTATTATGTCACCTATACATGCAAAAGAAGGAAATATTGGGTAGGGGGTTTGCCTACGTCAAAACTTGATTTTGGAACTAGCCATGAAATAGAAATAAAATATTTAGTGCCCCGCATAGTTTCATTCTATTACTGGTGTATTTTAATTTGAGCTAGATTCTATTATCATATTTTATGAGTATTCATGTATTAGTCTTTTGTATTGGCATTCAGGTGATGCATTTTGTTACAATTATACTTCTTTTGTTCAAATTGATATCAATGTTGATGTAGATGGTAGTTTATACTTGTGATTCTAGTGATGATCATATATTCATGATGACTCTACAATGATGTGAGATGATGTTATATAGTCATATCTTGTTTATATTTTATGTGAGAATATTTGGATAGTATGGATCTTGGTGTAATTGCATGATTGATCAATGATGTTGTGCCAATGGTTATTGAGATATTGATGTTTATCATGACTTGTTATTATCTAGATTGGGGATTTGATATATGCTCTTTATTGTCATAAAATTTTATTTAAATTCAATAGATTAAATAAAATTATTATTATGGTTTTTAAAATAAGGATTAAATATGGAAGGGATAATTTTGTAACATTAAAATATATAAGAATAGTTACAACATTAAAATATATAAGAATAGTTACAACATTAAATCCCTATTCATTAGTTTTAGTTTCTATATTATTGTACACGTGCTTAGGTAATTTTGTATATGTGAGAAGATACACTTTATGTGCATATGTTGTAGTGATGGAAAGTACCAGACATTGAATTCACCTAGCTTCACAGGTCTGAGCATTTCTCTATCCCTGATAATGGTTATAGGAGATAGTTAGATTGGTTGCCCATGATATTGCCAATATCATTCCTGGTTGGCATAGTGTATCTTTATTACATTATTATACCTCTAGTTACCTAGTAGGTACGTCTGGATTACCTTTGCATATTTTGTGAAAGACCGGTAAAATCTGTGTGCATTCTCAAGTCATCCATAGTTGGTTGTGTATAAGTTATTTAATTAAAATGTTGTTTCAAATTAATTATTTGATAAAATTGTGTTACCGAAAAATATCTTGCATATGTAGACTCCTTCTACACCATCAGCCTTAACACCTCCCGTGTTCATACTTCGGCCACATACACTCGTGGGGCATGCTCGTAATAACAAAGTTTACCAGTGAGGGTTGACACATGTCAACCTATCGATGTTTTAAGTCGCTCCACTGATGATGCCTTCCCTCCAAGTTCCACTATCATGCCACATGTCCCTCATGGGCACCCACACTCTAAGGAACCCACCAACGCATATTCAGGGAATATTCTCTTACATGAAGATTCCCACGATCAAAAAAATTGGAAACAACTATCCCAAGAACGCTTTTCGGCTAGTCCATGCAATCATGGTCATCCTTGAACGAGCCTCCATGATTTATTATTTCCAAGCCTAGCTGGAATGAATGTTGTGATTAACCAATTTGAAGATCACACTCTCCCATAGCATAGGAAATTGAGTGATCCATGATGGATTAATCGACATGCTGATCGATTATAACTAATTGTAATCATTCTACAATCATGTTGATCGAGGGTTGTTTTATAAAACCGCGGGCACTTTTAAGAGAAAGGTGTTGGAAATGTTGAACTTCTATTGAATAGGTAGGGAAATAATTTGTATAATTTGTAGAGGTTTTATTTTTCTGAGAACAAGGCCCTATGGCTCATTGACTAGGGTTCTATGCTGTAGCATTTATTTTATGGGGCATATTGTCTCACCTTGGCATGTGTGTTCTTAATAAATCATGGGGACTGTGCATTCAATACCTTTTCTTTTTTGTTTATCAATGTTTCCTGTGTTGAATCTTTATTGGTCTGGTCCATTATGTCGGTGCAATTGTTTTCTATCTGTTTGGGTACACTTGTCATCATGATAGTTTCACTCTCTCACAATGCATCTAGAATAGAAGATGATTTGTATCATTTGCAGCCTACTCCTCGGGAAGATTAGTTTTAGGAAGTGAGTTCTTTTATTTTGAGCCTGATAGGAACTATTTACGTTTATTGGTAAATATTTTTTATACCGCGTCCTTGGGTAAAAAGGCTTGCACTTTGTTTAGGAGTTTTATGTCTTTATTTAGACCCTTACAGGTACTTCCTGGTGGAACCCATGTCGACAAAGTGATTTATATCCATTCTTGTTCAGGGAAGTAACTATTCACATATGTTTACTTGTCTTTTATAGCTTCTATTGTTTACCATCTTTCTTTTATCAAAGTGTTATCATGTATTTACTCACTTTCATATGTCTCATAGTTTAATATTTTTAGATTTTCATTATCATAGAATCATTTTCTTTAGGGGAATCTAGGAACCTAATCTTATGACTTTTTTCCTTAAGGACATAATGTAATTGCAATTGATCTTGAAAGTGCTTTTGATTAAGTTCAAAGTCTTATGTGATGTTTTCATATAAATCCTAATGTGATTAAATGAAGTTCTACATAGTTTACCATTGCATTATTAATTTCTAAATTCATATCGATGGTAGAAGCAATTAACTTACAATCATGACCTAAGAGATAATATTTTTATGAGGAGAATCATATCTTTGATTTAATGATGCCCTCAAGTGTTTTAAGGTTTTGAAAAGGATTGATCTTGATTTAATTAATCTTCCAGGGGTTTGAATATTTATCATTTTAATGGAATGATGGTGTTGTTATCCATGATCATGGTCTAGAGGATTACAATATGTTATAATTTGATTAGTAAWRATAATGACAAATGATATTTCMTTTTCATATATATATGTATGTMTTGTAGAAAATATATTATGCTTATGAAACATGAAAGGGAATTTGAATGGACTTATTATGGAAACTATTGTTAAACAAGGTTATACTATATTTATACTATATTACTTTTGAAAACGTTCATATTATTATGTATAATTTACAAGTATTTATATTTCTTATTCCCTTTCCAAAATATTAGTATATGTTTAATGATTTCTTTTGTTATTAATCATAAACATAAATTGTATTTTAATGTGCCTATCTAAAGTTTTGAATTTCATGCCATAAATTATAAATCAAGGAAAAATAAAACTATAATGGTGTGTTATTTCTTCTATACAATACTCTTTTATTTGATTATTGATTGAAACGAGGCTTTAAAAGGAAATTGAAGAGATAATTTAAAGAGATCAACTAAAATGGTAAAATCCATGAGAAATAAATTACATTATAAATTCGGTTCATTTCTATTCTTTAAAGCGTAATCATTAATGTATGAATCTCATATTATATTTATGGTTTTTTATCTTTTATAAAAAAGAAGAATCAAATTATCACCCTTTGATAAACCTCCCTTCCATTAAGATTTGATCTATAATTTGGTGAACAATAAATTACCTCTATCTAGATATGTTTACTCTCGAACTTAGGATTATGTTCCTATGTTTTACTTATGTTTATTATGTATCCTATTAAATGCTATATTATTTGAATCTATATCTACAATAGATATAATTGTTTACCTTTGATATATGCTTATCTCTTCTATGACGCAGATAAAGTTACCAAAGTCGAAGGTCGAAATATAATGATTGAAAAGGTAGCAAACTTGTTTTATCAAATGAATCCATATTCTTTGACATTGAAAGGGATAATCATTTGCAGGGTGGTGCAGAGAGATGATAGACTATTTTAAAGTGGTAATGAGGAACTGACAAGTCTGCTAACTCATTGATGACTCATCAAAGGAGTTAGCAGATAATTCATCAAGCATTCTTCACGGTGGTTACCGCTCCCACCAGAAATAATGACAATGGTCGATGACATTAGAAAATGACATAGCAGATGTTTCAGCACCAGCGAGGATCAGATTTTAAACATTATGCAATGGCAAAGGATGAAACACGTGAAACAAAGGTTTAAAATTTGCAAGTGATGACCGAATTGCTGATATACAAATTTCATGGAATAAGGAAAGTCAGAAATCATGAGTTCCTTGTCCTATATATTCTGGGGCAAGAAAATAGGAGTGGCTTAGATTGTACAGATCAGAACCCATCATAGTTCATCTATCAAACAGGGAATAGTAAATAAATGACATACGACAACATTTCGAGGGGGAATTACTTCCAATCCTACGACTTGAAGGGAGATTAGACTTTACAACTACATCTTTGATATAAAGGATGAATTAAGATTGTCATTGACTGTCAACTGCATAAGAAAACGCTAGTATATTCACAACATACATGACATCAAGGAGAATAAGTATTACATCTGCAACATATGTTGCTAAAAGGTGGCAGAAAACAAAGGAGATGTACGCTGAGGACAACAAGTGTCATGCCTCCATAGCATGATGGTTGCCTGTAAATATAGTTTGTGTATATTCTTTTCCATCAGCATCGGCAATATTCGATGAAGACAATAAGCACCACTCCATGATGGATCGATTCCCTCATACACTGCAGATTCAATATACAGACCCACAACAATCTAATACGAAGTCAAAGATTCATATACATATACAATAACCAGAATATATATGTTAGAGGATGATACAGGGGATAATAATATGCTTATCGATATATTTAGGTGTATATGTTCTATCCAATAAAGAGAAAATCTAGTGCAGATCAGTATGCCGATACATACATATGGAGTCAAATGTATTAAAGGAGAAGATCGACACCCATATTCAAAGATATTGATGCATATATATATATATATATGTGTGTGTGTGTGTGTTGCACAGAGAAAGATAAATATATATATCGATAGATCATCACATATATACACAGTTTGCAAACCCATCAAACATTGTCATCAACTTCAAGCGTATCAGGAAGGGATTACCAATGTGACTATGGAAATGTTTATATATAGATTTATTATTTTGAAGTTGGGAAGGTTAAGGTGCAACCGAATCAGTTGATAGTTGTAGTTAATGAATAAAAGAGACTTTGTATCTCAAATCAAAGTAATTAATAGTATAGTCGGTTATAGATTAGTTTTTAGGGAAAGGGTGTGATGTTTCACACACCCTTTCAATTTCATATTTATATGGATTCAGAAATCTACAAAAGACAGAATAACAATTCACGATGACTGATATGTTGAAACTATGGATTCTTGGGGAATGATGGAATGAAAGATAGTCGATTTCAAACATTGTATGCAAGGATTTGATATACATTTTCTTATCAAGCATAGATAAGTCTGTATTTATTTCAATTTTGTAATCGTTCTTGTTATTTCTTTACAATCAAGTCCTTCAGATAAATCAATTGGAAATTCCTTAGAGTGATAGTTTTGAGTTGTGTATATTTCATTTCAAGTTTATATTCTATATATTCAATTGTTTCTTTCTCATTTTCGCATGGTTAAATCCTATTGATCAAAGCCTTGATCAATTGGTCCGTCATTTGAGGAATAGTATTAAATTGAAGTATTTTTAAGCTTTTTAGTTATATGTGCATCTCATAACGCCTTTAAGGTGATAAGATTTTGTTTTCAAAACTGTCTCTAAAGTTGAATGTAGGGTTGAAGAATTATTGACTCTATTGCCCATTATTGAAATAAAGCACTGATCTCTCTTGTTAATTGAATTGCAGTATAAGGCTCCATTGTTTCAAGTTTTGAATTACTCTTTTCTTTCATCTTATCTAGTTCATATCTCAATTATATCAAGCAATTTTAATAACATTATATTTGAATAACACATATTTTTAGTTTTGTGATCTTATTAA
>MU216787.1:0-18593 GCA_018584345.1 Thuja plicata | reverse complement strand
TCAGAAGTCTGCCAGATAGATCTATATCTAGTTGGGATGAATTTGTAAATCAATTCATGGAACAGTTTGGTGATCACAATGATACTTCTTTTGCCTCACATGAGTTGACAAGTATGAAGAAAAATCAAAATGAATCCGTAGCTGAATTCAATAAAAGATTCAATAAAGTTCTAAATAGGATTCCAAGAGATGTTAAACCTGTTGACGCATTTTTGATTAATTTTTATATGGGTGCCTTTGATAGCAAGGCAAATTATGAAATCAGATCTCATAAACCTGCTACTTTAGCACATGCTCTCAAGAGTGTTATAACTATTGAGAATGATAGGAAGGCATCTAGTGTAATCAATAAAAGGGAGGACACTCAGTTGTTTAATCCAAAAGATCCTAAGCAACACAAGGAAGAAGATAGAATAGACAAACTTATGAATATGGTAAAAGTCCTCCAGGTGAATAATGGAAGAGACAATTTTAAGTACAACCAGAGTAATTGGGTACCATACAAAAATGATAGGTATAAATTGTAAGATATGCCTTATAACATAGAATGGAAGGATGGGAAACCAGTGAACAAGGAATTACACACACCTGATCCATTGAAGAAAAAAAACCATTTTGTGGAAAATTATCTATGGTGTGAAGCTTGCAGAATGCCACATTCTTATGAACATTGTGTTGTTGCCCAAAGATGGAAAGAAGATGATGATCGTGATGATGATCAACAGCCCACAGTAAATAACTTATCAGTAGATCCTATGTGGGGATATGATGATTATAGTTCTTCAGATGAATACTACTGCAAGGATGATCTAAATAGAGTATATCAATATGGGGACTATCAGGGTGGTCCTCCAAAATTAAGAAAATCAACAAAGGAGGAAAAGGAAGCATACACAATAGTTGCAGTAGAAGAAGCAAGAAGTAATTACAAGTTAAGGAATAGAACAATAAATGAAGAAAGAGAGAAACCTGGCCAGGGAACTGATCCAAGGAGGTTGAAGCACAAAAACATTGTCCAAGATAAAAAAGCTGAACCTCAGGACTTTCCAACAATGGTAAGAGAAAAGATGGTTAGTAAATCTCTTCCCAATGAATGTTCTTTCATGTCTAATGAATTATCTCAAATTAAAATATATGTTCCTTTGCTTGAAATAGTCAAAATGCCTGAATGTAAAAATGAAGCTTTGAAAATATTGTCCAATGTAGGTAATAAGGAAGATCTTAACCAGGAAATGAAGGATCCTCCAGCTATTTATTTAGGAACTACTTTAAGAAAAAATGGAAATCAAACTGATCCTTTTTATCTTACTCTATTGATAAATAATAGATTGGTAAAAAATTGCATGATACATTCAGGTGCAACATTAAATATTATGCCTAATGATGTAATGAAAGAATTGGGAATGAATGTTGATACTAAATTTAGTAGATGCTATGCTATGGATAATAGATCTGTTCCTATTGTAGGTATAATGAAAAATGTTGAATTTAAATTTCCTACATGTCCTGAAATGTCTTATAAAATGGATATTACTGTGGTTGAAGTTCCTTCCAATTATGGAATGCTTTTATCAAGACAATGGTCTAGCTTAGTAGGAGGTAGTATTCAATTAGATATTTCTTATGCTTCTATTCCAGTAAATGGCAAGAATGTAAGAATTGATAGAGAGGCTAGAATTCCATACATTATTGAGGAAGTGGATCCAAGCTTAGTTACACATTTCTGTCATTCTGATATGGATAAATTTCAAGTAAGTATTTCAAAAAATGCAATGCGTAATACTAAACCTATTGAATTACATGTTGAGACAAATAATAATACAATTTGGAAAATGTATTTTGATGGTGCTTGTTGCAAGGATGGTAATGGAGCTGGTGTCATTTTTTTTTCTCCTGATAAGAAAACATTTAAATATTCCTTCTTACTAGATTTTGAATGCACTAATAATGTTGCAGAATATGAAACTTTACTTCTTGATTCAAAGATAGCTAATAAACATGGAATAAAATGTTTAAGTGTTTTTGGTGATTTTGAATTAATTATTTCTCAAGTTAAAATTAAATTTGTTGCTAAGAATCCTCACCTTAAAAGATATAGAAATGAAGTATGGGATTCTATGGAATGTTTTGATGCTTTCTCTATTGATTGGATAAATAGATCACAAAATATCCTTGCGAATTTTATGGCTAATTTGGCATTAAGGCATAATGATATCCCTTGTGAAGACATAGTTCAAGTTGAAGTTAAAACTAGGCCTGCTATACCGGATAACATCAACAACTGGAAAATCTTTGAAGACGATAGAGATATAATCAAGTTTTTAGCATGTGAACAAGAATATGAAGATCATTTAATAGACTTGAATGCTCATGTTGAAATAGAAAATGGGAAAGAAGTGTTATTTGGAAAGGAAGTCATTCAGTTAAAAACCAATAAAGTTCCTAAAGTTCTTGTAGAAATGGAGAAATTGTTTGATAATAAGGATTCAAAGTTGGAGAAGAAAAATACTAATGTCACAATGGATGATATAGAAAGGATAAATTTGGGAAGTGAAGAGACTCCAAAAGAAGTATTTTTGGGTAAAATTTTAACTCCCAAGATCAGAACAGATATTATCAGATTATTGAGAAAATATAGACATGTATTCGCTTGGTCCTATGATGATCTTAAAGCTTACCGAGAGGATCTTTTTCAACATGAGATACCTTTGAAGCCTAATACTAAACCATTTAGACAAAGGAAAAGACCCATAAACCCTACTTTAGCCCCTAAAATGAAAGATGAGCTAATCAATATGAGGGATGCTGGTATAATAAATCCAATTAGACACTCAACATGGGTTTCAAATTTGGTCCCTGTCAGGAAAAAGAATGGTGATATTAGACTTTGTGTGGATTTCAGAAATCTAAACGTATCGTCATTGAAGGAAAACTATGCATTACCTAACATGGAAACATTGTTACAAAAGGTGACAGGAAATGAATTATTATCAATGATGGATGGTTTCTCAGGATATAACCAAGTGAAAGTTAAAGAAGAGGAACAATATAAAACAACATTTACAACACCTTGGGGTACTTATGTATATGCTAGAATGTCTTTTGGACTCACTAATGTAGGAGCTACCTTCCAAAGAGCAATAGATGTAGCCTTTGAGGATTTAATTGATGTAATTATGGTGGTATATTAGGATGACTTACCTACTTACTCCAAAAGGGAAGAAGATCACTGTGGACACTTGGAACAAATTTTTCAAAGAGCCCTTGAATATGGGATATCTTTGAACCCAAAGAAGTGCCATTTTGCAGTAAGTGAAGGAAATTTATTAGGACATATAGTATCCAAGGATGGGGTGAGAATAGACCCAGAAAGGATTACAGCAATTGATAAAATTGAGGTTCCTAAAAGTGTTAAAAGGATTCAATATTTTTTTGGACAAATCAACTTTGTAAGGAGATTTGTCCCAAAATTTTTAGAGATAATTAAACCCATTGCTATAATGTTGAAAAAAGGTGCAAACATGAAATGGAAAAATGAAGCTTTGGAGGCATTTGTAAAGATTAAAAAGGCAATTAAGGAAGCCCCTGCTCTCAAATCCCCATATTATACTAAGCCATTTCAGTTGTTCTCTTTTGCATCATATCATACCATTGCTGCTGTCTTATTACAAAAGAATGATGAAGCATATGAACAACTGATAGCATTTTTCAGTAAAACCCTTCAAGCTTCTGAGTTAAACTATGATATCAATGAGAAACAAGCTTATGCTCTTGTAAAGGTAGTGAAATCATTTAGGCCTTATTTGGTTGGTGCAAAAGTATTAGCCTATGTTCCCAATGTAGCAGTAAAGGATATATTCAGACAATCAGGAGTCATTGGGAGAAGATGCAGATGGGTTAATCAGATTCAGGAATTTGACATAGATATCCAAATCACTAATATTATTAGAGGACAAGGATTAGAAAAGTTAATGGCAGAGTCAAATATGGATGCATTACAAGTAAATTAGATTGATATAAGTGAAACCCATGCAAGTATTGAAAGATGCCCCTGGTACACTAATATAGTATATTTCTTGAAACACATGAAGTGTCCTGAGAACCTTACAGATAGTGAGAAGAGGACAATAAAGTTACAAGCATGTAAGTATGTCTTGATGCAAGGAGACCTATATTGGAAAGATAGGGATGGTGTACTACTCTTTTGTTTAGATACATACCAAGCTAAAGAAGTGCTAAAAGATCTCCATCATGGAGCATGTGACGGGTACTTTTCAGCAAAAACCACTGCACATAAAATATTGAACGTGGGATACTATTGGCCCTGCATATTTAAGGATTGATATGAATACATTCAAAAATGTGAAGCATGTCAGAGATTTTCAGGAAAACTCAAATATAATGGTGCATTACCTCTCAATCCTATGTCTACAAAAGAACCATTCCAAATGTGGGGAATAGAATTCATAGGAAAAATAACTGATACATCCAGTGGTGGGCATAAGTGGATTTTGGTAGCCACTGATTATTTCACTAAATGGGTGGAAGCCATACCAACTAGACAAGCTACTAGTAAAGTGGTAATCAAATTTTTGACTGAAAAGATATTGACAAGATTTGGTCTTCCTCAGAAGATTGTTTGAGATAATGCTATGTGTTTGAGATCTGCAAAATTTATTGAATTTCATGAGAAGTATGGAATAAAGATTTCCTTTTCATCCCCTTATCACCCTCAAGGGAATGGCCAAGCAGAATCTAGCAACAAAAATATAATTAAAATTATCAAAAGGATGTTAGATAATAACAAAAGAGCGTGGGATTCAAAATTACCTCTCGCACTTTGGGAAGATAGGATTACAGTTAAGAAATCTACTAGGTATGCTCCATATGAACTTGTTTATGGAAAGAAAGTTCACTTACCACTGAATAATTTGTTGCTAGTGTATAAGTTTATGAATGAAGAACAATATGAAGAAGTGGATTTCATGGAGGATAGACTATTACAACTTGTAGAATTGGACGAGATAAGGAACATAGCTCATGAAAGAAATCAGGAATTGCAACAGAAAGTAAAATATTTATTTGACAAGAAAACCACAGAAAGGAAATTTCAGGAAGGAGACTTAGTTTTGAGATGAAATGTGAAAGATCAAGACAAAGGTAAACATGGAAAGTTTGATGCTTTATGGATAGGTCATTTTTTCATCATTGGTAAAGGAGGTGAGAATTCTTACATTTTACAAGATTTGGAAGGTTACAATCAAGAACTTCCTGTGCATGGTCAGTATCTTAAACCTTTCTTTCATTAAAGATAACAATCGGCAAGTGTTTGTTATTTTTCCTTTTTTCTTATATACATATATCATTGTTGTGTTTTCTAATGGTCTGCTTTCCAGAGATAGCTTGGATCTTGCTGTGTTCAGGTATAAACACACATCCCCAGAAAGAGCCACTGGTGGAACCCATGTCGACAAAGTGCTTTATATCCATTCTCGTTTAGGGAAGTAACTATTCACATATGTATACTTGTCTTTTATAGCTTCTACTGTTTACCATCTTTCTTTTATCAAAGTGTTATAATTTATTTACTCACTTTCATATGTCTCATAGTTTAATGTTTTTAGATTTTCATTATCATAGAATCACTTTCTTTAGGGGAATCTAGGAACCTAATCTTATGACTTTTTTCCTTAAGGACATAATGTAATTGCAATTGATCTTGAAAGTGCTTTTGATTAAGTTCAAAGTCTTATGTGATGTTTTCATATAAATCCTAATGTGATTAAATGAAGTTCTACATATTTTACCATTGCATTATTAATTTCTAAATTCATATCGATGGTAGAAGCAATTAACTTACAATCATGACCTAAGAGATAATATTTTTATGAGGAGAATCATATCTTTGATTTAACGATGCCTTCAAGTGTTTTAAGGTTTTGAAAAGGATTGATCTTGATTTAATTAATCTTCCAGGGGTTTGAATATTTATCATTTTAATGGAATGATGGTGTTGTTATCCATGATCATGGTCTAGAGGATTACAATATGTTATAATTTGATTAGTAAWRATAATGACAAATGATATTTCMTTTTCATATATATATGTATGTMTTGTAGAAAATATATTATGCTTATGAAACATGAAAGGGAATTTGAATGGACTTATTATGGAAACTATTGTTAAACAAGGTTATACTATATTTATACTATATTACTTTTGAAAACGTTCATATTATTATGTATAATTTACAAGTATTTATATTTCTTATTCCCTTTCCAAAATATTAGTATATGTTTAATGATTTCTTTTGTTATTAATCATAAACATAAATTGTATTTTAATGTGCCTATCTAAAGTTTTGAATTTCATGCCATAAATTATAAATCAAGGAAAAATAAAAATATAAAGGTGTGTTATTTCTTCTATACAATACTCTTTTATTTGATTATTGATTGAAACGAGGCTTTTAAAGGAAATTGAAAAGATAATTTAAAGAGATCAACTAAAATGGTAAAATCCATGAGAAATAAATTACATTATAAATTCGGTTCATTTCTATTCTTTAAAGCATAATCATTAATGTATGAATCTCATATTATCTTTATGGTTTTTTATCCTTTTTAAAAAAGAAGAATCAAATTATCACCCTTTGATAAACCTCCCATCCATTAAGATTTGATCCGTAATTTGGTGAACAATAAATTACCTCTATCTAGATATGTTTACTCCCGAACTTAGGATTATGTTCCTATGTTTTACTTATGTTTCTTATGTATCCTATTAAATTCTATATTATTTGAATCTATATCTACAATAGATATAATTGTTTACCTTTGATATATGATTATCTCTTCTATGACGCAGATAAAGTTACCAAAGTCGAAGGTCGAAATATAATGATTGAAAAGGTGACAAACTTGTTTTATCAAATGAATCCATATTCTTTGACATTGAAAGGGATAATCATTTGCAGGGTGGCGCAGAGAGATGACAGACTATTTTAAAGTGGTAATGAGGAACTGACAAGTCTGCTAACTCATCGATGACTCATCAGATGAGTTAGCAGATAATTCATCAAGCATTCTTCACGCTGGTTACCACTCCCACCAGTAATAATGACAATGGTTGATGACATTAGAAAATGACGTAGCAGATGTTTCAGCACCAGCGAGGATCATATTTTAAATATTATGCAATGGCAAAGGATGAAACACATGAAACAAAGGTTTAAAATTTGCAAGTGATGACCGAATTGCTGATATACAAATATCATGGAATAAGGAAAGTCAAAAATCACGAGTTCCTCGTCCTATATATTCTGGGGCAACAAAATAGGAGCGGCTTAGATTGTATAGATTAACACCCACCATAGTCTGTCTATCAAACATGGAATAGTAAATAAATTATATACGACATCATTTCAAGGAGGAATTACTTCTACTCCTACGACTTGAAGGGATATAAGACTTTACAAATACATCTTTGATATAAAGGATGAATTAAGATTGTCATTAACTGTCGGCTACATAAGAAAATGCTAGTATATTCACAGCATACATGACATCAAGGAGAATAATTATTACATCTGCAACATATGTTGCTAAAAGGCGACAAAAAATAAAGGAGATGTACGCTGAGGACAACAAGCGCCATGCCTCCATAGCATGATGGTTGCCTGCAAATATAGTTTGTCTATATTCTTTTCCATCAACATTGACAATATTCGATGAAGACGGTAAGCACCACTCCATGATGGATCGACTCCCTCATACATTGCAGATTCAATATACAAACCCACAACAATCTAATATGAAATCAAAGATTCATATACATATACAATAACCAGAATATATATGTTAGAGGATGATACAGGGGATAATAATATGCTGATCAATATATTCAGGCGTATATATTCTATCCAATAAAGAGAAAATCTAGTGTAGATCAGTATGTCGAAACATACATATGGAGTCAAATGTATTAAAGGAGAAGATCGACACCCATATTTAGAGATATTGATGTAGATATATATATATATATTTGTTGCACAGAGGAAGATAAATATCTATACCGATAGATCATCACATATATACATAGTTTGCAAACCCATCAAACATTGCCATCAACTTCAAGCGTATCAGGCAGGGATTACCAATGTGACTATGGAGATGTTTATATATAGATTTATTATTTTGAAGTTGGGCAGGTTAAGGTGCAACCAAATTAGTTGATAGTTGTATTTAATGAAGAAAAGAGACTTTGTATCTCAAATCAAAGTAATTAATAGTATAGTCAGTTATAGATTAGTTTTTAGGGAAAGGGTGTGATGTTTCACACACCCTTTCAATTTCATATTTATATGGATTCAGAAATCTGCAAAAGACAGAATAACAATTCACGATGACTGATATGTTGAAACTATGGATTCTTGGGGAATGATGGAATGAAAGATAGTTGATTTCAAACATTGTATGCAAGGATCTGATATACGTTTTCTTATCAAGCAGAGATAAGTTTGTATTTATTTCAATTTTGCAATCATTATTGTTATTTCTTTACAATCAAGTCCTTCAGATAAATCAATTGGAATTTCCTTAGAGTGATAGTTTTGAGTTGTGTATATTTCATTTCAAGTTTATATTCTATATATTCAATTGTTTCTTTCTCATTTTTGCATGGTTAAATCCTATTGATCAAAGCCTTGATCAATTGGTCCATCATCTAAGGAATAGTATTAAATTGAAGTATTTTTAAACTTTTTAGTTATATGTGCATCTCATAACGCCTTTAAGGTTATAAGATTTTGTTTTCAAAACTGTCTCTGAAGTTGAACGTAGGATTGAAGAATTATCGACTCTATTGCCCATTATTGAAATAAAGCACTGGTCTCTCTTGTTATTTGAATTGCGGTATAAGGTTGCATTGTTTCAAGTTCTAAATTACTCTTTTCTTTCATCTTATCCAGTTCATATCTCAATTATATCAAGCAATTTTAATAACATTATATTTGAATAACACATATTTTCAGTTTTGTGATCTTATTAACACCTTGAGAAGCAGGAGTTGAAGTTATCAGTTATCCACTATAGGAAACCTCTAGAAGACTTTGAAGACAAGTTTAAAGTACAGGCCCACCAGCCTTGGTTCTGTGGAGCCAAAATTTTAGGAGGTTTTTGAAACCTCATTCGTTGGAAAATCGATTGTATCTATCTTCATTGGATAAGCGAAATCCATAGGAAGTCCAATTTGTCGATTTGAGCACCAACACTTCCCACGGTTGGGATATGAATGTGTTTTCCCTATATCCAAAAAAATTTGCTTCCTGTTCTCCAGACCAACAATGAAGGGTTTGTGGTGTACCATGTCATTGTGAATAAAGGAATGAATCTATGACTAGGAATGGTTGAACCTCTCCAGATACCATCTCACATATTCTCTGCCCATCCAATAAATATTTGATCTGGCGCATTGCCTCCCCTTATCTTAGGTTTTCGGTTCAAGTTTGTACCCTTCCTTTTCCCAAAACACCACTCATTAAGATCCAACTTCTAAAATCATGGAGGTTATTTCACAGGGTGCACCCCATCCCACTCCTACAAAACTTCCCGACTGCCCTTATTTAGGCATGAGCCTCTTATGGATCAACAGTATATGTATTCCATTATTAAATAAGATATTTTTTGGATCTTTTGGGGAGTTTATATTTGGTTTTTAATTTATTTAATTTAAATTGACTTAATTTTAGCCAATTGACCTTTTTAGAAAAAGGCTTTATATTCCAAAAGTGAGTTCATAATCCTCACTTGTTCTTTTGGAATTAAAATTTTCTCTCCAAATCCTATTGAAGAAAATTTATTTGTTCTTGTGTTGGGATTTCTTGTTGTGTCAAAATTTGGTGGGTACGGGCTCATTGGATTTATTTTGGGATTTATTTGTGTTGTTGGTGATCACGTCGGCTTTTCTTTCTCTATTTTGGCTTTTCTCTTTATTTCAAGGTAACAAATTCATACCTCTCTTGTTCTTATGTTTTTATGCTTCTAGATTGTTAAATTTTTCATGTGGGATATTATTAGGCTTGTTCCCTACTTGTTTGAATCAATTAAATACCTATTTGGGTTTGTTTTATATTTAAATTTAAATTGGGGTTTTTACATACCATTATGTTGTTTGTTTCTCTATGTGTGGGAAAAATGAAAATTTTATTGGATTTATGTGATCTTCATTGGGGGACCAATGGGATTTCATGGACTTATGATCTTTTGAGTTTTTTTGGAGGTCCATTAACAACAATGGCATCCTGGGCTACATTTTTTTCAAGTTTGGCATTTTATGAATGTTTATGTTGGTATCATGATATTATTATGTGGAGTAGTGGTTTTTATTTGTGAATTTTTTTTATAGGATTATATCCTTTTGGCATAGAGGACAATTGAGCATGCTCATGCATGGTTATCACTTGTTGCCTTGGAATAAAATCCTTTGTGATTTTATGTTTATTTGAGTGGAAATGATGTTGGGATGAGAAGTATAGCTTGGGATCACCTTGGGATCCATGCTCTTAGCTATAAGGAAAAGTGAGAATTCTATATCCATGATTGTATTGTGTGTGAAATATCTTTTGAGATATTGTGATTATAATATATTGATATATAGCTTGATGCATGTGATTATGTCTTGTATTGTGTGGTCATTACGGGATCCACTCCCTTGGTGAAGGCTAAGTAAATAAACCATATAGTATGGTTAGAAACTTGACTATGAGTCCTTAGTATATTTTGATGTTTCCAAGTGGTTATGGATTTTTACCTCATTATTTTGTGAAGTAGAGCTTTAGGGCAGGGATTTTTGAGTAGGTATGGGGAGTAGATCCTTATGTGCAACTAACCGACAAGTGGCACGTAGCAATAATATCTAAGAAGATCCTAATAATTTGAAACATAATTAATTAATGAGTTAAACATTAATAAATATAATTGAATCCCCAAGCATGCTAAGGGTAACTTGAGTAGGTAGTTTTCATTATGGAATCCTTGAGCACAATGGAGTTGTTTAGTGTGGACTCAGCGATCTGCAAGTGGGAAATCATTGGTATGTAGTGACTGATCATGCAAATATTCCACACTAGTCAAGCAACCCCAGAGGAAAATTTTTTTAGGGTTAGGCTTAATTTGGTTGACCAACTTTGTAAACTACCTCAAAAAGGCTTGATAAAAATGTGGTTGTGTGATGTGAAATCATCAAATTGTAACTTTCTCTTCACTAGATAATAAAATAAGTGGAATGTAACACCTCTCTAACACTAACACGATATAGTAAGTATCATGATCATTAGTTTATATTTTGATGCTATTGGGTTGAGTCTATTGGGAATTGTAAGATCTTTCTATGTTCCCTTTTTGCATATGTGAGTATGTTATTGTATTAGGTGTTTACGTAGGGCTAATTATCTAATCTATTTTGGTGGCTTAATTGTAATTACTTCATATTATAATACTTGACAATGCTACTAATGATAGACATGTTAAATTTTGTAGAGTTTCCTATCTAACCTATTTTGGTGGACTATGCATGATGATCTTATATTTCAATATTTGATTATGTTATAATTATATAGACATAGTGACTCTATTAGTTTTATTTCTTATGTTATGTAATACCCTTCCTAGTGTTCCCTTTTTTATTATATGTGTGTTTAGGACTTATTAGGACAAAGACTTGTTGTGATAGGATATTTATCATCTTGGTGACATTATGATGTTATTAGATGAGTTTTTGGATACATTGACATTTATAGGACAATTACTTATGTTTTCTTTTTTTATCATGATTGTGATTGTGTGATGACTATATGATTATTATTGTTACATGATTTATACTTATGGACTAACTCAAGATTCTGATAATGATAGTTTAGATGTGACTATGCTTCATGTATATAATATGTTGATCTTCTATATGGTGTATTTGTATGATTAGGGAAAAAAATAGTGTTCCTCACTTGTGAAGCCCACAAGATGTATCAATCCCCTTTATTTTATGTATTGTTTTTCATGAGATGTATATATTCTTCATCTTTGTGATGTAGGCTTGCAGGTACAAGGCATCGAATTCAATTGGATTTACAAGTCTGAGCTTGCCCTTAAAATCCTTGATGATGGTTGAAGGGAGATAGTTTCAAGGCTCACTTTAACTTAGTCATTTCCATTGTTTTGATTGATGAATGAATATGATGTTGAGTCACTGGTCAAACTATCAGAATGATAGATCCTAACCCACATGTTACCCAGCTATCCATTTTGATATGAGCATTTGATCATTATTATTTTATGGTTTTTATGATGTATCATGTTAGGGAAGTTCTTTTTGGTGGTCTCTTGTTTCAAGATGTATGTATTATTTTATTATGTCTTGATTGATCATTTTGGGCATTTCGGTATTGTGATTATTTTTCTCCCTTTTTTCTTAAGTCCTCAATTGGTATATATGTTTATTATTTATCCCCTCTCTTATATAGTCTTATATGACTATTATTGATAAAATAGATAATGATATATATATTTTTGGTATGCATTAAATATGATTGTATATTATGATTTATATGTGAATTTTTTTGTGTGTGCATGCATAAAAGGTACTTAGAATATTGTTATAGTTGTGTTAGTATTAGATTTATTTTGATTTTAGAGGGGGAAATGGTTGGAGATTTTGGGAGAAAAATTCTAAGATTTGAGAGGAAGATTATTGAGTGTTTTCCTTGAAGATTCATTGCTTTCTTACATTTTTGGAGAGAGACTTTGATTGATTGTTTTCATTGATTGAATAAGAGACTTATTGTGGTGGATTTCATTTCCTTGTTCATGGATATTTTTGGATAATTGATTGTTGTATGATATAGGTTTGGATTTTTTTTTTATTATTTCATCTCCTTCTTCTTCAAGTTTGTTCTCAGCGGGACCAGGGGTAGGGTTTGAATCCCATATTCTATTTTTTTTCATGTTATGTTTGATATCTCTCTTGGATATTATAATAATATATAGAATTTATTCTTTTTATTTCATTGGAATTCTGAAAGTGATTATGCAATTTGAAGACAAATGTATGTTGTTTTTCCTAGGTTTTTAAAACAAACTATTTTTGTAAATCTATTATTTTCATTAATTTTGTTGAGTCTAGGGTTTAAATTGATTAATTTTCCTTAAGTTTAAATGATACATATAAAATGGGTTTCTCTCATATTCTACTTTTCAATATAAATTAATGTTGTATTGCTCACATTTTGTCAGACTATTTGTCATGATTTTAGTATGGAATTGCATTGTAGAATCTTGCCAGTTGCATCTTAGAATATTTCAATTGCATCTCAAAATACTTAAATTGGGTAGAAATACTATCCAATTGGGTATAAAAATCTTGAAATTTCATATCTTTCTCAGGTAGATATGTAGAATATTTGTTTTCTTGGTTTTTGTCTAAATTCAGGGTCTAGATCGATGCATACTAGATGCAGTAGGGGTTATGTTTTCTCTTCTTTATCAACCCTACTTTATATATGGAGAAATATTATGCCTAATTAAATTTTTTTTATGTATTTAATTATAATGTATTGATATCATTATTTTTTCACCTTGATTAGAGTTGAGGGCTTTCCCATATAAGAAGGGTAAAGTATGAGTTCCCTAAACTAGATTTTTATATTTCTAAATGTTGTATGAGAATCAATTTGATGCATTTCATGTGTGTATGATTCATTTATTTTTATGTTACATGGTTTTTATTATAAGTTCCAGGAATATATGTACATGATAGGTTGAGTGGCTCTCAATGGGGGCCAGGGCCCTAAAGTGGCCAATACAAGAGTAATCCATTGATGAGTTTTATAATCAAGTGATAACCTAATAAATGAACTGGTAGGGATACACATTAATTAGATAACTTTAATTCCTTTCTCATTCCTTGAGAACTATTATTAACTAAGGATGGGAGTGGGAGAATATGTTGTGGAGACTAGTATAGCCACTTGACACTAGCATAGTCGAACTTCCTTTTTTTCATGAAAGGTTGTTCGCTTGCACATGAGTCTCACTTGGGGATGGATTCCAAAGTGACCAATACCAAGGTAAACCAAGAGGGATAATATGTGATGATATTCATCCTACATGAGACCTAGAGTCCCTTTCCACTTGTCTTTCTTATTTTCTTTTTGTAGCCCTCTCTTTGTTTATGTTTTCATATTTTTTCCTAGCATTGTTTGGAGTTTTACTTTCTTGTATTATATTTTTAATTTTCTTATTTTGGTGTGGGGCCTTGGTGTCTACCTCCTTATCTCAATGGTAGTGGGCCTCTAGGTTCCACACAATCGGGTGTTAAATTTTTTCCTTATTGAGGTTTAATTGGTTCATGTTGTGTGGATGGATCTTTGTACGAGTAATTTATTTATGTTGCATAGAGATATTTATCTTGTACCTATAGTCATCTTATGCCATATTTTACTCATGTATATACCTTTATGTATTTTGTATAGACCTAAGAGTAGATTGATGTATTGATAAGACATATTGATGTATTTTTAACTAGAGAACAAGAAAGTTCGTAGATTAGGAGGAATGTTATTATAATTTTTTATTGATATAAATATAATTATGTAATGTAGGTTAGTAAATGATGTAAATTTAATATGTGGTCTAGATAAGATATTGTTGTAAATGCATTGGGTAATGAATCTGATTATGAAAAGATAATAATGAGTTAGATAGATTGTTAATAAAAATTGATTACTTTATGGGATTGTGATAATATTTATGTAATGGTAAACAATGTACTTATTGATAGGATAAATGATATTATTAATGAATGAACTTATAGTAAGGAATTAAATATGATAGTTAGAATTAGTAATCTAACTGTTTGATTAATGTTAATTATTGTAAATAAGGAAATGACTAAGCTAATGTTAGATAGATTGGTTATATTGATTGGTCTAATGATGTTGATGTTAAGGCTTAAAATTTGCACCCTGTTAAACTATACAAGTTTAACAACTTTGCCTAACATGGGATTCATTTCTGCATGTGGGAAATGCATAACTTGAAATGAAACCTTAGGATTCTAGGGTGGTTCCTATTTGATAATCACCTATAACTCTTCAAAACTAACTTTAAAATTTGCGGGAAAAGAGAAATTGCATAAATGAACCTGTAAAATGAAACTAAACTTAAGGAAACTAGGTGATACACCAAAGAGTGAGGAAAATGAGAAGATAATGAACTTTTTTGGAAAACTATAAAATCTACCTCAAAGAATAAATTACTTCTGTTCTATATAGGTCTGCATAAATATTTCATAAAGAGGCCCTTAATAGAATTTACAAGGAAGATAATTCTTCACAAGAAAAACCCTATAAACTCTTGGACACAAATTACAATCTACAAACAAAATACATTCCTACAACAAGGTAATAGCTAAGAAAAAAATAACAAGGATTTATCAACTCACTTACTATTCCTATCAATCATGCACTTGACACATAGTCACAGAAAGAAAGAAGGCTTGAACTTGATAGAATACTGCTGCTCCAAAATGTTGTTACTATATATTTAGTCTCAAAAATGAGTTAAAAATTTCTGCATAAAACTGCTAAGGACAAAAAGAATGTCACAAAAGCATAATCATAACTAACTCTCCAAAGAGATACTCAAGACACTAAGTACAAAACTCACAACCACCAAGGGTCGGATGCTAGAAAAAAGGCCCCAAAAAGGGGTCTAGAAGCCAAGAAAGAAGGGAAACCAGCTGGAAAAATTCCTCCGAACCAAAAAGGAACCTTCAATGCCCTTCAAATAGGCCCCAGAAAGCTCAACTAGCTCATAAAGCACCTTTAAAGCTTGTGAATAAGTCTCATTTTGGAAATCTTCCCCAAAACTCTCCAATATCTCCTAAATCCACTCCAACATCCCCTAAATTTGCTCCAAAACTCCTAGATTCTCTCCTTATGTATCCAAATGGTTACAAACTCCAAGAAGAAGTCCTTCAAGCCATTAAAGACACCCTTATCTCTTCATTTTACATTATTATTCTTTCTTTTAGAGATTTTAATATTTATTAATTGATTTATAGAATACATCAATCAATACATATTAAATTACAATATATATCTCATAAAACATAAATAATTATTAATTGATATAAGAAATAAATCAATTCATAAATATTAAATTATAAAGTTTACAAGAAAGCAATAAATGAAAAAAACAAAATATAATACTTAACATTATAACTATATGCTAAGAAAACATATAATTATAATGATAAGTGATATATTCAATTCTTAAATAAAATGCCACAAAAACATTCAACCATAGAATTCAAGCATCATGCAATATTCTTTAAGGGTTGAAAAAACACTCAAACCTAAAACACTTGTCCTCATTTTCTTTTTGCACTCTCGAAGATGAGGGTTTGAGAACCCTAAGCTATCACCATAAAAAAAATGATGCTTTTGCATTTTAGCTGCCATTAGAGGGTTTGTAACAGAAGAAATCTGAAGGATTCAACTTCAAATGCCACCTCTTGTTTGAATATGTGGCCGTCATGGATGAAAATATGGGTCAGATATGTTACATGTCGAGCCATCCACAAGTAGAACTCTTGTCTCTGCATTTATTTTAAAAGGACAATATATTTCTTCTTCCTTCCTTTGCATTTGAGCCCTATAAAATGATGAAGAAATACTTTACTTTTTCTATAAATCTTTGTATTTGGGCCAAGATTTATTTCTTCAAGTTGTGACTACACTTCTTTGTTTCCTTATTTGCTTGTATAAATATAGTTCTTCTTTTAAAAAAAAAGGCACTCTCTGTATGAATCATAACATTCTCATAAAACCCCAACTGGGTTTGTCTCCAAATGAAATCTTTCTTCCATTCATGATTGTGGCTTGAACTAGGGTCTCCATCCATGGAAAGAGCTGAGGGTTTCAATATGTAAAATCTTATAGATGATGGATTTGTTTGTGGGTTTCTCCGTATAATATTTTTGACCTATATTTGGGGAAAGAGTAGAGAAATCACTTGCAACCCTTGATGACCCTGTGCAATCTCAAAACCATGACCTTCTCCCAGAATAACATTGTTGGCAGGCACTCAAATACTCTCAAAGATTACCTTTGCATGCCCATGAGGAGCATCATCAAAACCAAACACAGTTAATGGTCTCTTTATCTAGACTCCAAGAGTATCAATAGGTACTAAAAGCATGGATTGTTGTTTATGCCTTGGTGTTGCACAATTTTAAGGATAAAATTTGAATGGCTAAACAGTTCAGTCGGCGAGTGTGCGACGAGCTCATCAGCATACTAATCGCTCAGTTGTGATGCGTTTACACTGGAAGCACGAGAAATTACTTAAGTTGTCACTCACTCGCGATGGATTAATCATTTAACCTTTTAGATCCGCGAGTGTGCGATTAAATGGAATCGAGCTCATCGCTCACTCGCGATGTGTTTTTCAAAATGAGCCATTTAGTGTGCGAGTCTACGACTGCAGTGAGAACGAGCTCATCACTCACTCACCCAGGTTTTTCATCAAACGCAAGAAGTGTCGCGAGTCCATGACTGTAGTGAAATCGATCTCATCACTCACTCGCTCAGGTTTTTCATCAAATGCGATAAGTGTCGCGAGTCCGCGACTGATGAGAAAATGAGCTCGTCGCTCACTCGTGAAGAAAGTAGATCGAGTCAGAAAGGATGTGCGAATGTATGATGAGCTGGAAGCTCGAGCAGTGGTTTTAAGTTGTCGCTCACTTGCGCAGCCTCAAACATAAAAAGATAAAGTACTGCGAGTGCGTGACTGAGTGACATGTTTCCTAGCCCCACTAAAAGATTAAGTGATGGATTATGAAGATCTACGGTGCAGTTCGCGTCTGATCTATGATCGACGTTCACTCGCAATGAAAAGATGCTTGACTCTTATTTGCTTTGAGTGTGCGATTGGATGACACGTGTCTGGATCGGTCAAAAGGCAAAAAGCTTTGCCGACTTCGCAGGGAGTTAAAATATAATGTTTTTTTTAAATGTTATTTTATTTTATGACATAGTGATAAAAGATTAATATATATATTTTCATTGCATTATTTTAAATATAGAGTATGTCGACTTAAGATTTTATTTGAAATATTTAACATGTCGATATCATTTTTTGAAAGGTGGTGAATAATATATATGCGGTCGTGTCTGATCGGTGATCGACACTCAATGAGACGACTCCACATGGATAGAAACCATAAAATGTCAAGAAAACTGGTCGACTGGGATATGAAGCATAAAGATATAAAGACCTATGTATTATCAATCATATTCATGCATAAGTTTTTCTTTGCAGCGATAATGCAATTATCATTCCAGATTATAAGCTATTGTTTATGAATGATTAATTCATTCTTATTTGTAATCTTTAACGGTTTAGTTGCTGGTCTTAGGATTAGGATTGGATTATGAACCGTTGCATCAACCCTTCGCTTGTTTGCACATTTTTGAACAAAGTATTATAAAAGGGTATCAAGGTTGATGTAAAAGGGGTTCTTCTGGTGTTGTTCC
>MU216785.1:335807-351155 GCA_018584345.1 Thuja plicata | reverse complement strand
CCACTCCTGACAGGGTGATTAAATCCTTTAACCAGGTCACACCTAGCAGTGTGTTATTGTAACCTTTAACAAGGTTGGCTCCTCACAGGGCATCACTTCAGAAGAGTGAAAACTTGGTAGCATGTTATTGGTGGTTTTTCTCATATTGGGTTTCCACGTTAAATAATTTTGTCAACTTGTGTGAATGCTTATGGTTTGCTTTGTCGTTATGTTTCTGCAAGTTAATTTTAATTGATAGTAAATTGCATGATTAAAGTTGTTGACATTTTCTACTGCTGCCAAGTAGATCTAAAATACAGAAAAGTTTTATTTGCTACATCTAGACCTAAGGATAACTGATTCACCCCTCCCCTCTTAGTTATTCTAAATTCATTCTAACACTCACATGTTGGGACCCCTAGGAAGACCCCATTACCCCTTTTGAAACATTGGAACATTAGAGTTTGTCCCAAGAGGTTGTAGGACCCTTTGAAGCACATGTGAGTTTTCCAATGTGTCCCCCGGGGTCAAAGAGGGTCCTCGTGGGTCCTAGTACACCTTCTCATGTGTTAGGACACTGAGAAAGACCCCATGACCCCTTTCAACACATTGGAACACTCAAGTGTGTCCCAAGAGGTTGTAGGACCCCTTGAGACAGACTTGAGTGTTCTAATGTGTCCTTGGGGGTCACAGAGGGTCCTAAGAGGTCCTAGTACACCTTCTCATGTGTTAGGACCCCTAAGAAGTCTCTCTTTGACCCCTGGGGACACATTAGAACACTCAAGTGTGTCCCAGGGGGTCGTAGGACTCCTTTGGACATACTTGAGTTTTCCAATGTGTCTCCAGGATTCAAAGAGGGACCTAAGGGTACCCATTAGGACCCCTAGGAAGTCCCTCTTTGACCCCTATGGACACATTGGAACACTCAAGTGTGTTTGAAGGGGTAATAGGATCCCTTGGGACACACTTGAGTGTTCCAATGTGTTTTCGGGGGTGAAAGACAGACCTAAGGGGTCCTAGTACACCTTCTTACATGTTAGGACCCCTAGGAAGTCCCGTTTTGACCCCCGGGGACACATTGGAACACTCAAGTGTGTCTTAAGGGGTCGTAGGACCCTTTGGGACACACTTGAATTTTCCAATATGTCCCTGAGGTCAAAGAGGTCCTAATACACCTTCTCACACGTTAGGAACCCTAGGAAGTCCCCATGACCCCTTTCGACACATTTAAACACTCAAGTGTGTCGCAAGGGTTTGTACGACCCCTTCGGACACACTTAAGTGTTCTAATGTGTCTCAGGGGTCATAGAGGGATGTAAGGGGTCCTAGTACACCTTGTCATGCCTTAGGGCCCCAAGGAAGTCCCCATGACCCCTTACGACATATTTCAACACTCAAGTGTATCCCAAGGGGTCCTACGACCCCTTAGGACACACTTGAGTGTTCTAATGTGTCCTCAAGGGTTACAAAGGGACCTAAGGGGTCCTAGTACGCCTTCTCACATGTTAGGACTCCTAGGAACCCTCTATGACCCCTTTGGAAACCATTTGGATGCCTTATACTGGTGTAATTAGCCTATATACTAATATGTCCTATATAATATATATTATATATATTATACTTCATTTTATTATATATACAACAATATTTAATATATAATATACAATACATATCATATTGAATATATATATATATATATATATATACAATTTAAATATGAAGATATTATGTGATATATTGTTAAAAATATATTAATATATAATATATGATATATATAATGTAACATTTAATATTAATATATATTATATAATATTATATATATATATATATATATATATATATAATATAATATTTAATATATATAATACATAATCTAATATATAGTTTTGATATATAATATATCATATGAAGGAGGGAGAAAGGGGAGGGAAAATATAAAAATTAAAATTTTGCCATCATTTTCGAGTACCCGATTAGCCTCGGTATTGCTTTGTACACTAAACCTACATGGTCAACTCTAAAAATGTCACAAAAACATGTTTTTCCCCTGTTTCCTTGAGTTCCAGACTTCGACCATGTAGCTGACGACTTTTTTTTCATCTGAATTTGATGAAATGAAAAGGGTATCTTAAGGAGATTATCAGCTTTGTATCGATATAATTGTTGTCAAATTTTGAATTTGCTTAGTAATTATTAGTTATTTTCTAATTGAGTTACCTCTAAAGTGCTGATTTATATACTGATTAAAAAACAACTATAACTTTCAAACAGTATAACATTCTTGAAATCTGAAAAATGAGTCACATTCTATGCTTCACCTACTATAAGGGAAATTTTTTTTTTTTTTTTTTTTTTAAATTTTTCAATGAGTTAAGGTGGTCAGACACAGGAGTTTTTTTATTTTGAAAATGTTGTAGCAGAAAATTCATAATTAATTTTTTTTTTGGAATAAAAATACACAAAAATATGTCACATCCATGCATGAGTCTACTACTTATATATAAAATCTTATAAAAAAATATTATCATTTGATTATGATTAAGGTGGTCAGATATACACCTACTTCTTATTTTTTCCTAAATTTTTTGTACTGCTGCATTGAAATCTATACTTTTCACCAATCATATTTAATTTTTTTCAGAAAGGGCCTAGTAGTTTAGAAAGTACATTCAATTTCCTATAGATTCTATTCTTACAACTTTTTGATATTAGGTTGATAGCTAGTTCAAATTTTCACGTCAAGTTGACTAACCCTGATTTTGCTAATTTTTCATTGCCACTTAAGGGCATAGTTTGGCCCCTCATGATCTTGCACATACCCTTGATGAAAACAAAGTAAGCAATTAGTTAACTCTAAATATAGCTCCTGCCAGCTAAGTTGTTTTATCGTATCCTAACTTCAGTTCTCGTTGGTCAACACTTCAGTTGTGCTCGGTGACTAATGCAAATAGCTCAGGCATCAACTTCAGTTATGTTCGGTGACAACTACAGTTATCTCGGTAATGCTTGCTCAGGTATCACTTGCTCAGGTAATACTATCCATTGGGGTTTACTTTCACTTGGTGTACATGATTACTGACGACAAAAACTATCTTTTCTTATTTCCTGAAGTCTATGACATTATGTATATGATTAATCATAACATATTATGTTGACATTAATGACAATACAATACATTAACTGATTTAATGTCTTGCAAGGTACTTTCTGCATCTCGGTGATCATCAACTTTGTCATCTTCAAACATTCAATCAGTTATAGTTCATCAGGCACATATCTATATATTTTATTCCATTTTATGTGGACCTGAAATGAAAAGAACCCTCCTTATTCACTAGTTGAGCTCAACATGATTCTTGAAACCATCAACTAGAAATAGTTCTTTTCTTTTGTAGTATTTAAGTGCAAATATCATTCTCTTATATAATATTTTATCTTTGATAAATAGATTATTTCTACTTGATTATTATAATTCTTAAGAGATTTATGCTTCATGATCTCTAGATTTGCTATTTATTTCCTTGGATTAAATTCCATGTGTAGAAACTTAATCCATCTAACTTCCTCAATCATAGATGCCAACTTTGGAATTTTAAAGTTTAAAATATAATAGCGTCAACCTCTTTACTAGTTATTTTTAACTAACATGGTACGTGTTTGTGTATATTTATTTTGTATGCTTTTGTATTAGAAAATATCTACTCATTTGCATTGAAATAATCTAGGAGCATATTACATATAAAAAAATTTGTTATGGAGGATTGGTTGGTGTTCCAAGTGGTTAATGTTCTATTCCTACGGGTTTATTCCCAATGTCAAAGATGTAAATTTAAATATAATGGGTTGGCCAATCAGTAAATTAGAATTTTGGTGGTTTTCATATTCTTTTTCAATTTTGCAACCCAAACAAAATATTTATATGCTAATTAAAGATAAGTCTTCACCCAATCAACCTCTTTTTCTTAATCATATTAATCTAACTCATATTAAAAAACCAATTGTACTGTAAAAATATAGAAAAAAAGTCCTTTAATATAATCAAGAAAATATTATTTTCATGTGCTCAATTATACAAAATTGGAGACATGAAACTACGTTTTGACAAAAAAAAAAAACTGAGTACATAAGCCAATAAAAAGGAAAGACATTAGGAAACAAATTCCTTTGCATTAGGCTATGAGGTTAAATACATAGAGTAAATAAATAATAAATAACAAAGACCACCTTTCAGATAGGAACTTCCAACATATATCTTCCTCAAGCTCACCACAAGAAAGAACATTGGCAAAGTGTTTATCCACCCAACCTTGAAGTATTACACTACTTTAGGATTCTTTCTAACATGAGGAATACTCGACCTAGCATGAGGATGCATGGCAATCTAAAACTAACACAAGTAATTGAATTTGTGCAACATAATATATCTAAATTCAAATGTTAATGTGATAATACTACAATATGATAAAGAGTAATGAGACAATGATTACAATTGGTAGCATAAACTAATATTATATTGTGAAGCAGGCTTTGGCCAAATATGTTTTTAAGTTGTTTTCCAAAAAATAGATATAGGTGTTGTATATATGGAGAAGTTTGTGTCATTGATGTCAACTCATCATATGCAAGATTGTTCTAGCTGTGTGACAATATGTCATCATTGATGTCAACCTATATTTTTATGCTTCAATGTTTAGATTTCAAATTTGTTGATTTGATGTTCACGGTCAAATTTCAAATATGATTTTATTGATAGATTGTTGCAGTGAAACAACTCAATTATGTACCACCACTTTTGGTGTTCAAAAATTTGTATTGCATTTCTCTATTTTTGAAGCTAAGGTTTTATGGTTTGGAAGTCAAATAGAGGAGGATGTGCAATTTATATGTTTCTCATTTCATGTCACACAAAATAATACAAACATTTCTGGGGCTTGTAGAGCAAAGAACTTAGTACTATTGATCATGGTCATGATAGATTTGAAGAATGCTTTGCACTTCTATGTCTTTCTTGCCTCGATCTGCATTTACTTTTGTTCTGCCATGGAAGTGTTTAGGGCCAACTTCTTTAGAAAATGCACATTTCATGTCTACATTTTATCTTGGCCAACTTGGACAAGGTTGTTCGTTCTCGCAGAGGATATAATGAAATATCAAATTAGTTGCAAGAAAGTGTAGATTAATAAGTGTGCTAATAACTTCTTATTGCATATCAGAAGCAGTAAGTTGAAGGTATCTACATTTAGATAAGAATCTAGAAATGTGCTTTAGGTTGTAGCCTATAAAACTCAATATAATCCTACTTTACATATGAGATTTCTCACAGTGATTTTTTTCCTTGTTGGGTTTTCCATGTAAATCTTACACATTCTCTTGTACATTTGAGTTGAATAAACTACCTAGGATTCTACCTAAAACTGATCTATGAAGAAAGGTGTGGTTTAAAAGGGGATTCTGCCTAAAACTAATCTATGAAGAAAGGTGTGGTTTAAAAGGGAATTTAGTTTTTAATAGAAAACTTATTTACCCCCAACCCCACCGCACTATTCTTTTGTGTACAACAATAGACTAATAATCTATCCTTCTATCTTCCTCCATATTTGACACCATCTATAAAATAAACAATGAATACACAAGATGCACTAAGCATTTATACGAAGACAAAAGCAACAACCTTTACTTATATATCTGAAATCATTTCAAAGATTTTAGTTACATCTCAATCACATTTATTCCAATCACATTTATTCGAAGAGACAAACATAAACATGAATTTATCTCAAACACATAAACAAATGAATGCATCCATGCATTTCTAATTGATGTTCTACATAAGCATGAAAATCAGCTCACATGCATCATTCCAAAGATAAAAAAGAGGATAATTTCATACCTAGTAACAACAAATTCAATGCATCTTTAAATCAAACATATAGAAGCTCACATAAGCATATATAAGCCTATGATAGCTCATTTTCTGAAAATTGATATTTTTAAAATCATTAAGATAAGCTATTTATCATCAATGATCAAGATATATTCCCAATTGAATATAGGTCTACTTATCTCCCTAGTTTACCATCTTGATTTTAACCATCCAATGCTATAATCAAAGGATATATATCCTATAAACATTATTAGTTTTAGATTTTCAACGGGTTTCATTCAAGAGATAATAATTATTTTTAACACATTCATGTTCTACCATGTCATTCTTCTATTATTTCACTATGCATGTTTATCAAAAGATATAAAAAAAAAATAGGATCCTTTGACATATAAACATTAACATTTCTAAGAAATGAACACTTGTATAAAACCCACAACTAATGAAACTCTCTCTAAGACACTCATTGCTAAGATAGATTACAAGGTTTAACTCCTTTTGACAATGAATGTACAAAATCCTATCAAATACTTTCTTTATACTTAAACATTAAGAAAATCATAGGACTTTAATCAAATTCTCTCATAAACAATAATACTTAACAATAAAAAGTATTAGCTTCAAATTTTACCAATAATTATGATGAAAGAATAATTATAGTTACATTAAGAAAGTCAAGGGACTTTAATCAAATTCCCTCATAAGATAATAACAAGTTTTTTTATTAACTTTAAATTTTACCAATAACCATGATGAAAGAATCTCTATAGTTGCAATTCAAATATTTACATGGTGTTCTTTAATAGACTAGATACTAAATTTTCTATTGGTTCCATTGCTTGGCCTATAACTTATTTATGATTCATTCATAATCATAATTCCATATTTAATACATTATATTACCTAACAATTATAGAAACCCAATATAATCTAAGATATTTTTAAGATATTTTCATTATAAAAAAATAAGTAATGAAAGACTCGACTCAGATGATGATATAGACTTATACATATTTATATGTTTCTCTTGTGCGATAGGAAAGATAAGCCCTATTTAGTTATGACCAACACCACCTATGATTCATTACATTCTTAATCTTTATTCATTGAAACAATAATCATAAATATCTATGTAAGATAAATTGCCTCTTAACGTACATTAAGACAAACGACCAGTATTACTACTGCTGAAGGCCATAGGCTTTGTATCAATTAATTACCTATACTGTAATGGGAGACCTAGTACTAAAGACTGATCTGAAATTTAACATTGAGGATATCTTTCATGATATCTAGATCTATATTAATTATCTATTTATTGAAGAGAATTGAAAGAAATATAATAATGACTAGGGTGCCTAATAGAATAGTTGGTGTGACTTCAAATAATATTCAAGCATAACATCCACGGATGATAAATTAGTTCAGTTTCTCTATAAAGATTCACATTAAGATTGTTACCTATTTCTTATTATGAATATAACTTACATTAGAATAGATAATAGGGTACCTATATCTTAAATCAAGTAGAATATAGGGATAAATATTATGCAAGATAAGTTTACTATAGGAACTTTCTTAAATTTTGATAATATTATATCAGTCTGTTCTGTTAAGAGATCTTGGGATCAGGTCATAGTAAAATGTCATGCAAGTAAGAGGGTGATATTGTGGGATTATTTGCATAAAGTAGTTATTATTAAGTATTCTCTGCTATCATCAATGGAAAACCTTCCACCAGGAAAGTCTTTAATGAAAACAAATTGAAAGAAAACCAAGCTCAAAGAATATCATGGCTTATAGCTTGTACGAGAGAAATATACATAGAAATAACATGATCATTAACCAAAAGTAAGTTAGATCTAACTAAAATACAACATTGATTCTTAAAATCTGTCAAATTTAATGCACTACCAACCATTTAAATCATTCAAAATACACACCAAATAACATTGCATATCTTACCTCTGTCCAAGCAATTGTCGATCCCTTCTTTCTTCTTTTACAACATCGCAACTCACATTCCTAGTTGAAAAAAATATTCCTTTCATTTCCTTGATTGTCACATCTTATCTCTCCACTCCAAACCTAAAACAAAATCAGTGTGCCTCTCCCATTCTTGTCCTATTTCTTCTATTGTCCTTAACCAACGCCAAATTACTTTTATCCCGAGAGTGAGTAGATTTCTATAATCTATAATATTATTAGTATGTTGTTTCTGCATTTGAATGTGTAAGAATTTTTACATCAATATTTCTCTTTTCTTTCTATCACTTTATTCATTCCGAGGATAGATCACGGAGTATGATCTAGAACATTGATGCATCCAGAAGCAACATACTAATACTTTTATCCTCCTCCGACTTCATCAAGATCCTCTACTTCTTTCCATTTGAAGGCATGGAAAAGCTTTGTGTGTCTCACTTACCATTGGTAAAAGCTTTGCATTTGTGCACATATGAACCTAAAAACTGAACTTAAGGAGTGCAATGGAATAATATAATTATGGGTGAAAGAATCTTTGAGCAATATCATGTATCATTTGTGAGATTATTGTTTCAAAGTTCAAAAATCATATAAAAAATATTCAACTTGAATTTTGTACCTTTAAATGATCAAATGGTACCTCTATGGATGTCCAATCAAATGATGGTTTGGGAAAAACATGGTGTGGATCACTTCGGGATCTTCAGTTTAAAATAATCTAGATTTAATGGGGTTCCTAGATGAAAAGTTATAACCTCTAGAAGTTGTGCTACTTTTAAGTAGGAAAATCTAAAATTTTCAAAGTACTCTGGTGGCGCAAAACCCATTTTGGACATATTTTAGGTAAATTCTAAAGCAAGGAAAAAGGAGAGAAAAGTGGTTGGCCACAACAATAGAGATTACACTTTCCTAAAGAGTATAAGGTGGTTAAACATTCCAAATAAAGAAGGCAAATGGGGGGAACAAAAGATAGTTCTAGTAGTGCAGATTCTTGCGCTGCTAGTAGATTATTGTGATGAGAAATCCCATGTGACTATAGCATGTCATTTTATAAATGTTGTGATAATAGAAAGAAAGTATTTCTTTCTTGCACTTTTTGTTTATTTATTTGTTGTTTTTGTGTGCTTGGGTTTGTAAGAGGACTGCCCTTGAGTCAAGTAGTATCAAAGTAGAAGTCCCTAAGTGTGTAAATATATTGATGAACATGAGGTAGTTTGAACCAAACCTATGATTGTGGTGTTAGAATTAAATAATGGTGAATTCTCACAAGCCCAATAATCACCTACATACAAATAACTTGCCACGTACAAGAGAAAATCCTCAAACAAGAAAGTGCATGAACAATTGGAATTAAAGGAATAAATAAGAATCAAATTAAGCAGAATGAGTTATTACAATGAGATCAATCCTTAATGAAGGAGATAAAAATCCCTAATGCAAACCCTAAAGGATGTACGATTAAAACAAAAGAATTATTAAATGTCTAAAAAAGCTTCCTAAATTTAGCTTAAGTAAAAATAGAAAAAATGTGACTTAATTAAAATTAATCAATATAAAAAAATTAATTAAGTTAAATAACATTTTTAGTCTAACACCCCCTTAAGGTAAACTTAGGGAGTAGCTAAAAAGCTAAGTGGAGAAAAGGAGAAAATCCACTAGGAAAAAACTCTATAAAGTGGAGAAAAGGAGAAAACCCACTAGGAAAAAACTCCTCTCAGAAAAGAGATGGAAAAATGTACAAATACAATGTCTCAAGATACTCTCTCAAGACCATACATACAACCAACTCCCCATGAGAGAGGATCAATAATCCAAAGCCCCCTCAGAATGATAGAACCCCTATGTCGATGATTAGACCTAAGTGGCTCCAATGCAAAATAAACAGAGGCAATGGACAAAGAAGAGGAAACCCCTGAATGTGAGGTGAAACTATAAGGCATGGATGATGCTCAAAGGAGAATGCATGAGAATCCTATAATGGAATCTCCAATGAAGTTGGGATAATAGATGTGATAAATCTGTCATATGAGAGGAAATGAATATCCTCTAATATGTCCTCAACAACTACACTAGGTAGCTTGATGCATGGAGATACAATGCTAGGCAAAGCTAAAGAGGAATCCTATTGAAAAACTGCAAACTAAATAGGAGGTGGAGGTGTTGAAGTCACAACACTAGTCTCAGGAACAAAACATAATTTCAAGTGACATAACTTCCCCTTAACATGCTCTCGTGAAGAAATAGATTGATTCTTCGATTGTAGAGATGGTTGACAAAAATTAGAGAAAGAGTACAAGAGTGAAGAATGATCAACTGTCCCTATTGCAACAATATTGTTTGTCTCACTATCTCTAATGTGTATTGAATCTTGTGTAAACTCATCTGTCTTCCATATCCCATTGTGAGTAATCTGATAGATAGAGAGAAGGTTAGAGGAAAAATATGGAACACATAGTACATCATTGAATGAACCTTCATCAATTTCAAAAGAACCTTTCCCACCTATAATCATAACAGTGTTGTTCCCCATCAAAATGTGTGGGGTAGGAGAAGCCTCAAAAGATGAGAATAAATCATGTGAAGATGTCATATGGTGTGAAGCACCTGAATCCAATAGCCATCTAAAAGAGTGTGGACCAACAGTTGTACATAATGCATGACCCTTTCCTTTTTCATGACCATCTATCTGGAATGATGATGAAGAAGAAGACCCGTGAGAAATAGAAGAGGAAGGAATATAAATGGTTCTCTTCATAAGAATAGATGTCAAATCTAAAACATGTTTTTCATATCCATCTGCCTTCACATAACAATGAGACTCATCATGATTTGGCTTTTTACAATAAGCACACTTAGGTATTTCTTTATTTCATTTTTCCCCTCAGGAGAAGGTGGGCCAGAGGTGTGCTAAGAAATGGAATCCTTCCTAAGATATTTGGTATGTGGCTTATGTTTTTTCTCGTGCTTCCCCAAAGATATCTAAGTTACTAATGCTTGGTTATTTGATCCTATAAGAGAATCCAATTGTGTGATCTTGGGCTACTCACATTTTAACTGATCACAAAATATCTCAAAGGTAGGCATGGAAAATGTAGACACCTAAAACTAGACAGGTGTTCTATTATCAAGCAAATCTGCAAATTTTAGCTAAATGCTCTAAATTTCACCAAAATGGACCAAATCAATTTCAAATGGACATTTATCAATCAAATTAGACAAAATCATTTAAAATCAAAAGATCAAATAAATAATTACATCAAAACATTAAATATAAGCCTAAAGGGACTAATCAAACTATATAATTGATTTTAATTTCAATTAATTGTATAGTTTAAATCAAAAATCAAATTGAACCTATTCCCTTACATGGCTAATTTAATTAATTGATTGAATTTAATAAATCCTAATATCCTCCAACATGAATTTGAGAAACTAATGAGAATTGAGAACACAAAGCACATGGATTACTCCTAATTTGCAATCTCAATCACTCATTTTGAAATTTAAATCTCAATCACTCAAATTTGTCCCTTTATCTAAACCTTTGAGACAACCATTTAAATTGTCCCCCATTTGAAACCATCTCAAAGCCTCTCACTCAACCAAGGTTTAACCATGATCAAGTAACTCTACCCCCTACACTTGGTAAAATCCTATAAATAGAAGCCATTTTGAGAGCATAAGGATCCTAGAAAATTTGAATGCAAAGCATCATTATTATAGGCATTTCATAGCAAATTGAGAGCATATCATAGAAAATTGAGCATAACTGATAGCATTTTGGAGAGAATTTGAATCAAATATCATAACAATGGAGGGAATTTGAGCTAGATTAAGCATATCATAATCAATTTCTCATTCTAGGATTGTCATTAGTAGAGATTAAGGCTGAGAGCTCTATTAGCAAAGCTTAGTTAGAGATCCATGGGATGTCAAATGCTTTATTTGTCAATTCTTAGATTGAATTGTATTATTTTTTCCATAGAATTGATAAATAGCACCTTTGTTTCATGAAGGTGTGAATTATACATACACAAATGGCGCCCACTGTGGGGCTTTGAGCCTCTAAATCTCATTTTTTTAATCAATTTTCATGTGTTTTTGGTTCATTTTCTACTAGCTTTGCAGGTTGTAGGTCTAAGTGACGCCTATCAGCAGCAAAATGACACCTTCCAGTAGACAAATGATGCCGACAAAGATCTATCCTTTTCTATCTTAAATTTCTTTCACCTCCTGCAAGACAAAGTGTCATGCCTGATCCCGTAAAGTGACACCTATGAGTTAGGAAATCATGCCTACAAACATTCTTTTGCCGCCTGCTAACCTTTCTGTTTCACAATTTACACACTTTGCACCACCTATGATTTATAGCTTAAAGCCTGTAATTATTTAAATCACGCCTAGCTCACTGCAAAGTCACGCCTAGCTCACTACAAAGTCATGCTTAGGACACTGCAAAATAATGCATGTTAGTTGTAAAATGACACCTACTGCAGTTTATGTGTTATTGCTTTCACATTGATAAATTTAGATTTCTAACTCTTTGTTAGTTTTTTTTTTGCAGATGAACATACACCTGAAAGTGCAAAAACCAGAGCTAAAGGTCACAAGGCAAAGCAAAGAGGTAAGGCTATTAACCAAACTCTCTAAACAAGTGCATAATGCTAGCATTTTAGAAAATTTAGAGGAGGAAAATTTGTATGATCATTATGTTAAATTTGTGAACACATAAAAGAGAAAATTACATTCCCTTAATTGATTTCACATTACAAGTCTTTTAGGAACATTTATGCAAAATTTGAAAGAAACTTCATTTTGATTATTAATTGTTTTGGTTTCCTTCACTTTGTTTGATTGTGTTGACTAACTTGTTGGTGGAGCCGAAGAGGGAATGATCGCCACTAGGTGAGTGAAAAAATAAAAAGTAAAAAAATAAAACCTCAAAAAAGTGTAGAAGTTGATAAATGCAACTTCACCCAAGATCACCTGCATGCAAACCTGTCACGAGAAGAAGCAAGAAACAGAAGACAAAAGAAAGAAACTAAGGAGGCCAAAAAGGAAGAGACCGGAAATCCATTGTGACAGAAAAAAATTTCTATTAACACTAATGAATTACAAAATATAATCTCTGTAAAGAAATGAAAGCGGTGAAGCCTTATAAAAGGATACCGAAACCCTAAAGGGATATAAAGATGCCTAAGTGAAACTTAAGCCTAGAGTATAATAAACTAATAATTAAATGATTTAATTATTAGCTATTATATAACTACTCTAACACCCCCCCTTAAGTGAACTTAGGGAGAAGCAAAACTGCTAAAAACTACTGCAGAAAGCAGGAAAGATGGGTCCCGACAACTAGGCTTGATCAGGTACCCAAAACAAGAAAGAAACTAGATGAAGGAAACTAAGCCTTCAATCTAGGGAAAGTCCCAGAGGAGGAACAAGAATGAGCAGGAAGCATCTCCGAAGCATGAACTGAAAACTCTGTCTGAAGAGACTGCTGGAACCCCCACTGAAGTGCATGACCAGGTAGAGAAGACAAATGTCTGAAGAGCTGATCAATCGAACCAGGAAGCAATAGAACCAACAGGTGAACCCTCCCATAATGCTGAACTGGGAGAGGTGACAGGAACACTGAAATGCAATGCCAGAAACATATGCAGAAGAAGAACCAGGAACACCAACAGTGCAACAGAAGTACACACACAGGATAAAGGGCGGTGTCATCGACACACAACATGGGCTAATGTCATGGAAGGTACGCTCACTTGACAAATGTGTATGCACCTAAAATGGTGTAAGCATCATAACCCCCCATGGCACTTTATAACAGAGTGCGAGTACTACAACCGTACAAGGTGTACAAGATCCTAGAAATGTAGAAGTAGGCACTTTATCTCAGTGCATTTACAGAAAATAATGCAACAAAAGAAGCATACAATGCTCAGATGTCAGAAAGAAGAGTGAGCTATGAAATCAGAAGAAGAGATCCCAGGACCTATAGAACCAAGCAATCCACCAGAGGGCATAAACTGCCAAACTTGGAGGAGAGAAAACCTAGAGAAGAATCTAGCAAAAATAACCCTAATACTGAATAGTACACTGAACCAGCTTTCCGATGATATCTCATTTGCCAAAAACGGAGTCCGGATGAGCCAGATATGACTCCCGGAAGGCAAAAAAAGACATCGGACTTCAACAGCAAAAAATACTATCAAAACGGCATAACCCAAAACTCTAACCTCTACCATCCGAAAGTGCTTGGAAAGAGCTTTCCGATGGTATATGGAAATCAGAAAAAGATCCCCGTATGCTCAAGATAGAGCAAAAAAGGCCCAGGTACCTCCAAAAAATAAAAAAAGGTTACAAAAAAGGCCCCAGGGGCTAAAAAAATTGGGCCCCCGGGCGCATGGAGAGCGTCGGGGGCTGGCGGCGGCGCGGTGGCCGCAGGGGCAGCGCGGGGGCCTCGGAGCGGCGCGTGGGCGACGCTCTGAAAAATTAACACTACGCGTTAAAAAAAACCAAAAATCATTTAAAATATGATTTTTTTAAATTTTTTTTTGATTTGCGTGTCCGTACGGCCCTTAGGAGGCCAAAAAAATTCACCAGATGCCCCGGTGTCCAAAATGGACAAACTTTATATGGATTCTGGGGTTTTTGGGCCTTCTGGACGCAATGATAATGTCTGTTTGGGCCCAAAGTGACCAGAAACAAAGGTCCCCCCTAAATCCACACAAAACCTTCTGTAAAACCTCTAAAACCCTCTGTGCTTCAACAAAACTCAAACGACGAACAACAGGAGAGCTCTGATACCATGTAGAAGTTGATAAATGCAACTTTACACAAGATCACCTACATGCAAACCTGTCACAAGAAGAAGCAAGAAACAGAAGACAAAAGAAAGAAACTAAGGAGGCCAAAAACGCAGAGACCGGAAATCTATTGTGACAGAAAAAAACTTCTATTAACACTAATGAATTACAAAATACAATCTCTGTAAAGAAATGAAAGCAGTGAATCCTTATAAAAGGATACCGAAACCCTAAAGGGAAAATCCTAAAGAAATATAAAGATGCCTAAGTGAAACTTAAGCCTAGAGTATAATAAACTAATAATTAAATGATTTAATTATTAGCTATTATATAACTACTCTAACACCCCCCCTTAAGTGAACTTAGGGAGAAGCAAAACTGCTAAAAACTACTACAGAAAGTAGGAAAGATGGGTCCCGGCAACTAGGCCTGATCAGGTACCCAAAACAAGAAATAAACTAGATGAAGGAAACTAAGCCTTCAATCTAGGGAAAGTCCCAGAGAGAGGAACAAGAATGAGCAGGAAGCATCTCCGAAGCATGAATTGAAAACTCTGTCTGAAGAGACTGCTGGAACCCCCACTGAAGTGCATGACCAGGTAGAGAAGACAAATGTCTGAAGAGCTGATCAATCGAACTAGGAAGCAATAGAACCAACAGGTGAACCCCCCCATAATGCTGAACTGGG
>MU216785.1:263220-334916 GCA_018584345.1 Thuja plicata | reverse complement strand
TGTCCAAAATGGACAAACTTTATATGGATTCTAGGGTTTTTGGGCCTTCTGGACGCAATGGTAATGTCCGTTTGGGCCCAAAGTGACCAGAAACAAAGGTCCCCCTAAATCCACACAAAACCTTCTGTAAAACCTCTGAAACCCTCTGTGCTTCAACAAAACTCAAACGACGAATAGCAGGAGAGCTCTAATACCATGTAGAAGTTGATAAATGCAACTTCACCCAAGATCACCTGCATGCAAACCTATCACAAGAAGAAGCAAGAAACAGAAGACAGAAGAAAGAAACTAAGGAGGCCAAAAAGGCAGAGACTGGAAATCCATTGTGACAGAAAAAAACTTCTATTAACACTAATGAATTACAAAATACAATCTCTGTAAAGAAATGAAAGCGGTGAATCCTTATAAAAGGATATCGAAACCCTAAAGGGAAAACCCTAAAGAAATATAAAGATGCCTAAGTGAAACTTAAGCCTAGAGTATAATAAACTAATAATTAAATGATTTAATTATTAGCTATTATATAACTACTCTAACACCCCCCCTTAAGTGAAATTAGGGAGAAGCAAAACTGCTAAAAACTACTATAGAAAGTAGGAAAGATGGGTCCCGGCAACTAGGCCTGATCAGGTACCCAAAATAAGAAAGAAACTAGATGAAGGAAACTAAGCCTTCAATCTAGGGAAATTCCCAGAGAGAGGAACAAGAATGAGCAGGAAGCATCTCCGAAGCATGAACTGAAAAATCTGTCTGAAGAGACTGCTGGAACCCCCACTGAAGTGCATGACCAGGTAGAGAAGACAAATGTCTGAAGAGATGATCAATCGAGCCAGGAAGCAATAGAACCAACAGGTGAACCCCCCCATAATGCTGAACTGGGAGAGGTGACAGGAACACTGAAATGCAATGCCAGAAACATCTGCAGAAGAAGAACCAGGAAGACTAACAGTGCAACAGAAGTACACACACATGATAAAGGGCGGTGTCATCGACACACAACATGGGCTAATGTCATAGAAGGTACGCTCACTTAACAAAGGTGGATGCACCTAAAATGGCGTAAGCATCATAACCCCCCATGGCACTTTATAACAGAGTGCGAGTACTACAACCGTACAAGGTGTACAAGATCCCAAAAATGTAGAAGTAGGCACTTTATCTCAGTGCATTTATAGAAAAGAATGTAACAAAAGAAGCATACAATGCTCAGATGTCAGAAAGAAGAGTGAGCTATGAAATCAGAAGAAAGAGATCCCAGGACCTGTAGAACCAAGCAATCCACCAGAGGGCATAAACTGCCAAACTCAGAGGAGAGAAAACCTAGATCAGAATCTGGAAAAAATAACCCTACAACTAAATAGTACACTGAACCAGCTTTCTGACGATATCTCGTTTGCCAAAAACGGAGTCCGGATGAGCCAGATATGACTCCCGGAAGGCAAAAAAAGACATCAGACTTCAACAGAAAAAAATGCTATCAAAATTGCATAACCCAAAACCCTAACCTCCACCATTAGAAAGTTCTCGGAAAGAGCTTTCCGACGGTATATGGAAGTCTGAAAAAGACCCCGGTATGCTCAAGATAGAGCAAAAAAGGCCCAGGTACCTCCAAAAAACTAAAAAAGGTTACAAAAAAGGCCCCAGGGGCTAAAAAAATTGGGCCCCCGGGCGCATGGAGAGCGCCAGGGGCTGGCAGCGGCGCGGTGGCCGCAGGGGCGGCGCGGGGGGCCCAGAGCGGCGCACGGGCGACGCTTTGAAAAATTTACACTGCGCGTTAAAAAAAACCAAAAATCATTTAAAATATGATTTTTTATAAATTTTTTTTATTTGCGTGTCCGTACGGCCCTTAGGAGGCCAAAAAAATTTGCCAAATGCCCCGGTGTTCAAAATGGATAAAATTTATATGGATTCTAGGGTTTTTGGGCCTTCTGGACGCAATGGTAATGTCTGTTTGGGCCCAAAGTGACCAGAAACAAAGGTCCCCCCTAAATCCACACAAAACCTTCTATAAAACCTCTAAAACCCTCTATGCTTCAACAAAACTCAAACGGCGAATAGCAAGAGAGCTCTAATACCATGTAGAATTTGATAAATGCAACTTCACCCAAGATCACCTGCATGCAAACCTGTCACGAGAAGAAGAAAGAAACAGAAGATAGAAGAAATAAACTAAGGAGGCCAAAAAGGCAGAGACCAGAAATCCATTGTGACAGAAAAAAACTTTTATTAACACTAATGAATTACAAAATACAATCTCTGTAAAGAAATGAAAGCGGTGAATCCTTATAAAAGGATACCGAAACCCTAAAGGGAAAACCCTGAAGAAATATAAAGATGCCTAAGTGAAACTTAAGCCTAGAGTATAATAAACTAATAATTAAATGATTTAATTATTAGCTATTATATAACTACTCTAACACCCCCCCTTAAGTGAACTTAGGGAGAAGAAAAACTGCTAAAAACTACTACAGAAAGTAGGAAAGATGGGTCCCGGCAACTAGGCCTGATCAGGTACCCAAAACAAGAAAGAAACTAGATGAAGGAAACTAAGCCTTCAATCTAGGGAAAGTCCCAGAGAGAGGAACAAGAATGAGCAGGAAGCATCTCCGAAGCATGAACTGAAAACTCTGTCTGAAGAGACTGCTGGAACCCCCACTGAAGTGCATGACCAGGTAGAGAAGACAAATGTTTGAAGAGCTGATCAATCGAACCAGGAAGCAATAGAACTAACAGGTGAACCCCCCCCATAATGCTGAACTGGGAGAGGTGACAGGAACACTGAAATGCAATGCCAGAAACATCTGCAGAAGAAGAACCAGGAACACCAACAGTGCAATAGAAGTACACACATAGGATAAAGGGCGGTGTCATCGACACACAATATGGGCTAATGTCGTGGAAGGTACACTCACTTGACAAAGGTGGATGCACCTAAAATGACGTAAGCATCATAATCCCCCATGACACTTTATAACAGAGTGCGAGTACTACAATCGTACAAGGTGTACAAGATCCCAGAAATGCAGAAGTAGGCACTTTATCTCAGTGCATTTATAGAAAAAAATGCAACAAAAGAAGCATACAATGCTCAGATGTCAGAAAGAAGAGTGAGCTATGAAATCAGAAGAAGAGATCCCAGGACCTGTAGAACCAAGCAATCCACCAGAGGGCATAAACTGCCAAACTCGAAGGAGAGAAAACCTAGATCATAATCTGGAAAAAATAACCCTACAATTGAATAGTACACTGAACCAACTTTCCGACGATATCTCGTTTGCCAAAAATGGAGTCCGGATGAGCCAGATATGACTCCCAGAAGGCAAAAAAAGACATCAAACTTCAACAGTAAAAAATGCTATCAAAATGGCATAACCCAAAACCCTAACCTCCACCATCGGAAAGTGCTTGGAAAGAGCTTTTCGACGGTATATGGAAGTCAGAAAAAGACCCCCGTATGCTCAAGATAGAGCAAAAAAGGCCCAGGTACCTCCAAAAAATAAAAAAAGGTTACAAAAAAGGCCCCAGGGGCTAAAAAAATTGGGCCCCCGGGCGCATGGAGAGCGCCGGGGGCTGGCGGCGGCGCGGTGGCCGCAGGGGCGGCGCGGGGGGCCCGTAGCGGCGCGCGGGTGGCGCTTTGAAAAATTAACACTGCGCGTTAAAAAAAACCAAAAATCATTTAAAATATGATTTTTTTTAATTTTTTTTTATTTGCGTGTCCGTACGGCCCTTAGGAGGCCAAAAAAATTCGCCAGATGCCCCGGTGTCCAAAATGGATAAAATTTATATGGATTCTAGGGTTTTTGGGCCTTCTAGACGCAATGGTAATGTCCGTTTGGGCCCAAAGTGACCAGAAACAAAGGTCCCCCTAAATCCACACAAAACCTTCTGCAAAACCTCTGAAACCCTCTGTGCTTCAACAAAACTCAAACGGCGAACAGCAGGAGAGCTCTAATACCATGTAGAAGTTGATAAATGCAACTTCACCCAAGATCACCTGCATGCAAACCTGTCATGAGAAGAAGCAAGAAACATAAGACAGAAGAAAGAAACTAAGGAGGCCAAAAAGGCAGAGACCAAAAATCCATTGTGACAGAAAAAAACTTCTATTAACACTAATGAATTACAAAATACAATCTCTGTAAAGAAATGAAAGCGGTGAATCCTTATAAAAGGATACCGAAACCCTAAAGGGAAAACCCTAAAGAAATATAAAGATGCCTAAGTGAAACTTAAGCCTAGAGTATAATAAACTAATAATTAAATGATTTAATTATTAGCTATTATATAACTACTCTAACAAAAAGTGTCTAGCCTTTGCTAGCTTCAAAAGAGGTATTTTTCAAATCAATCTTTCTTTGCTTAGATTGTGGAAAATTTTATTGATATCTAGTTAATTAGGGACACCCTATTATTGTCCATCTTGAATGAAACATTAGGTATATGCCCTAAAATTTTCAAATTTGATCAAAAAGCCAAAAATGTTGAGTTTGGGGTGGTAGAAAGAAAAGGAAGATAATTGAACCACGCACTTCATTTTTAAGAACCTCTTTGTTACGAGGTTGAAAAAGAACATCAGTGCTTGAAGTGTTTGGAACAAAGAACAACAATAGGGATATACTCTTCACTCTTTGAGCGAATAAAAATCCCAAACTTGTTGAACTAAGTTCAATTTCTTATTTTCTATACATGCTAGATAATTTAGATCCTTAGAGGACCTGCCTCCTGAGTACATCATTATGAGGATGGTGAGAGGGAACGACCCAAAGTGGGAGACAATCGCTTAAGCTGCGATACTATCTGACCCACTATAAACAAATGCACTCTTTCTTAATGGGTTGTAGTGACTAGATTATTCTTAAGTTTCTTCACATCTTCTAGTAGTCCTTTAGGATTGCGCAAAATCATACTTTTGTGCGTGTGGGAAGCCCACAAGGGGGTAAAATAATTTTTCATGATCTAGAACAGAGGTGTTAATTAAATCTTTGATAAGTAGCAAGCTACCTTTTAGAGCCAACAATGTTTAAAAGCCAAATCTGACTCTAGGTAGATTGATTAGAATCTATTCTTGTTTAAGACCCATTGAAACGACCGAGAACATACACATTAGTGTGTTTTAGGGTTATGATACAAACTTGATGTGTGTGTTGCGTTTGTATTTACATTTTCAAGCAAGAATATCATTAAATAGATCTGATCACTGACTTAACATTTTTAAAACCCTAAAAAACTATGAAATAATCCTGATCTATAAAGTGCCACATACGAGCAGAAAAACAATGCCTGCAACACTTTCTATGACACATGTACAGTTGAAACGATGCATGTTACTATTGAAGTGACACCCAAGTCACTAGAAACTAACACCTATAAACAGTTAAAAACTGCCTACCAACAGGCAAACGCCACCTGCAACCTGTAGAGTGCCACATGGACAATTTCCAGTTAACACCTATACACTGCAAAGTGATGCCTAGATGAAAGGAAAGTGACACCCATAATTAAAGAGGGGCAGACAGTGGACATTTTTCGAGGGTTTGAAAATAACTTAAGCACATTTTTGGATACCCTTTTGGATTTTCTACCTGTGCATACTTTTAGTCTGATCAGAATCCCCCATTTTTGGATAATTCATAAAATCATTAAGGGATTGATCAATCAAGTGATCAAAGCCAAGTTTTCTTGATCTATTCTCATGCCGGCTTTCACCTGATCAAATTACATTAAGTCTACCCTGCAATTGATGGAACTTATCTAAGGCAGGAGATTCCTTTTCCTAGTGACACTTTTACCTCTTCACGATCAACGCAAGAACCAATGAAGGAGATAGAATTGAACATGGCCTTTCCATTTGGAAACATGGACTCTGAACTAATTAATAACGCCAACAAAGATAACACTAATAACAATGGACATGGCAAGGTCAATAACAATGGGGCCAATGGAAAAGGAATAGAATCTAACAATCAAGGGGTAGACCCTAATAACAATGGTGGAAATGTGGACCCTAATGATGAAGAGGCAACCAAAGAAAAGGTTAATGAGGTGGTCCAAATCCTATTCTTCATGAAAATCATGGAGAAAGTGTTAGAAAGGGATAGGGAGAAATATTTTCTAGACCTAGCACAAGCGGGAACTAAACTCCCTCACCATTTTGATGTTGATCAATTCAAGAAAAAAGAAGAAGAAGCAAACCTGATCGATATAATGAACAAGAAATTTAAATTATTCCAAATGCAATTGGACATGATGAAACAAAGCGGGGCTCCTAAACCCTTTTCTATCGAGGCATTGTGTCCTTTTTTGTTTGACAAGACACTACTTATGGTCTCATTTCCTAGCAACATTTTTTTTCCTAAATAGGACAAGTATGAAGGAGCATCTGATCCGCAAGATCATTTAAGGGAATTTTGTGCATTGAGCTTGGAGTTCATGCATGAAAAAACATATTTAATGAGTCTATTCCCAAGAAGTTTGGGATGCATGGAAATAGAGTGGTTTTCTAAGTTACCCTCCGGCATCTACACTTTCGAGAAATTGGCCTCCAAATTTGTAACTCATTATTCCTATAATATCAAACATGAGGTTACGATGATATATTTATCTAATACCAAGCAACGAGAGGGAGAAGAATTCCTAATTTTCCTACAAAGGTGGAGAGCGGTATTCGCTAGATACCCGAAAAGGAGAAGATGGATATCTTCATTAATAGCTTGAAAAATTAGATGAATTATCGATTAAGGTTGCAATGTCCTAGGTATTTCCAAGACCTAATTGAGAATGGAGTTACCATGGAGGAGGTATTGGTTAAAAGTGGAGAACTTAAACTTTATAAGGATAATAAGAATAACAACAACAATACCTCCAACAACAATCAAAATATAAATCCTCCTAACAATAATCAATTTTGGATGAGGAACAATAACAAAGGTGTAGTCAATGATGGAGTTGTGGAAGCTAATAATTTGAAGGCTACTCCTTTTACCCTCAAAAGAAGACCCACTCAAGTTAACAATGCAAGTCAAGCACCCAAAGTGCCTCTCAACAAAAACAATATTAATAACAACTTTGGGAATAATCAAGGGGATAAAAAGCCTAAACCTTTCTTTGCACCAATTCCTAGAAGGACATTCACACCTTTGGGTGAACCACTTGAGAATGCATTGAGAACCCTAATTGAAAATAAAATTATTGACTTACCTAGGGCTCAACCCTATGAACCAAAAATAAAGCCTAATTGGTGGAGTGAGTCCAATCAATGTGAATACCATAGGAATCTAGGACACAAAACCAATGATTGCATGCGCCTAAGACATGTGGTGCAAGATATGATTGAAAATGTTGTAATTAAGATAGAAGGGCCTCAAAATAATGAGGATCATATGGCCTTTAAATAACCTTTCTTTAATCATGAGAAAGGCGAGTCTTCAAATTCAAACAACAAAAGCAACAACTCTAAAGGTAAAAAAAAATGTCAATTTTTCTCATCATTATGACAATACTATCAATACCTTATCTGGACATGAGCATGTTGTTAATGTTGTGGTGATTAAGAAACAACCCAATGTGGAAACTTCTAATGCCATCACTAGGGGGGCAAGCATCAAGGATTACCTTACAAGGGGTTGCTCCTAAACCTATTGGCCCTACACAATCAACTATTTTGGCTAAACAACTATCTACTACAACAAAGCCCTATAGTGTGGCTGATCAATTGCAAAAGACTCCAACACAAATCTCTATTTTGGAGTTACTAAAACTTTCTCCCAATCACAAGGATATCTTGGAAAAATCCCTAGTGGAGACTAATGTTCCTATAACTTTGGAGGAAGATAAGTTTCAAAATATGGTAGGACATCTCATTGCACCACATTGCCTTTCATTTTGCGAACAAGATGATATGTCTATCACACATCCTCAACATTTTCCCTTGCATATATAATTTTTAATCCAAAGGCATAGGGTCAAGAGAGATCTCATTTATGGGGGATCCGGTCTTAACATTTGTACATTGAACCTTGTCAATTCTTTAAGGTTAGACGAATCATCCATTGACCCTTAAAAGAAGATTACCATTAAGGCTTATGATGAGGAAGAAAGATCTTCGAAAGGCATGATTGTTTTACCTATTCAAGTTGGACCTATCAAGAAAGACACCATATTTCATGTTCTTGACATGAAGCTAACTTATAATATCTTATTGGGAAGGCCATGGATTCATGAGATGCAAGCGGTGCCTTCCACCTATCATCAATGTATTAAATTTCTACACATTGGTGAAGATATCACAATTAGAGGAGATTCAAATCCATTTCAATATTGCAATGTATTGAAACCTAGTCATGAATTATTTATTCCCCATAATAGGGAAGGATTCATCCCTAATGTTACCAATGAAGAAGCTAAAGAGGAAGGTTCAAAGTTAACATCAAATGCTACATCTACCTCAAACCCTATTCAAACTAAATCATCTACATCAACTTTTGGGAAAGGATAAAGTGAGTTATGAGGGTCAAAGTTCACATGGAAATTCAGTTAAAGCATCTACACCAAGGGTAGAAATTTTGAAACCTTCCAAGGAGGAAAGAGAATAGACCAAGAAAGATAATTACCAAAAGATGTGCAAAATGATGCATAACTTTGAAAAGCAATGTAGAATCAATTCCAAAAGAGTGGGGGAATATTTTGTTTCCCTATTTGATTTACCAACTTCTCCTAAGACACATGGAAAACCATCAAGTGCTCATCCACCTCACAAATATAACTCTCATTTTGTAAGAGAGAGTGACAAATCAGCCCTAGAAAAGGAGGACAATGAATTTTTGCAATGGCTCTACAAAGAGGAAGACACTTCAAACAATCCCATGGAAAGAGTACAACACATCAATATCCCAACCAAAAAATATGGAAAGGGATATCAAATTATGCAAAAAATGGGATAAAAGGGAAGAGGACCCTTAGGAGTCAAGAATAGAGGATTTCTAGAACCCATTAAACCTTCTTGGAGATCAAAGGATGAGATATCCTGAATTGGTTATCAAGAGAAAGGAGAAATTTCAAGCCCTATGCATGATTTTCATGAACATGTACACATGGTAGGATCTGAGGGTGAGGATGATTCCAGAGATTATGAATGGGATTCCCTATCCGAAGACTCTTTTCATGATAAAGAGTTTGATGTTATTCATGTTGGAATAGTCCCAAGGGATAACTAAGAGGGGGTGTGAATCAGTTATCATCTATTTTAATTCTTTCCTCCAATTAATTTTAGTATAACATTAAGCATATACACATTCAGATAACACAAAGTAGAACACCACAATTTTGGTTACGGGAAACCAAAATAGGTAAAAACTTCGGTGGGAATTAGCACCCACAAAGAACTGTAATTGAGTATAATAATCCCTGTTAGAAGATCTTACAACCCTGTTAGGAGTTGTTCTTTACAATGTAATAAGTACAGTGACTTGGTTAAGGGTCGAACCCTGTTAGGAGTCTTTTACAAAAAACCCTGCTAGGGGTGAGGACTCATTGTCCAAAAGCTCACTGTTAAAATGATGAAGGCTACAACCTTTAGGAAAATAGATACACACTATATCTGATAATGAACTGTTTGAGTAGACCTATTGTCTTGATCAGTTCCAATGTATTGTATTCTTTCACTACTTCACATAGTTCTTTGTCTGATGAATGAAATGACTTTACTATCCCAAAATAATCAGCATTCTATTATGTCCATCTTCTGTCTCTTCTGTTATCATTCACACTTGGTGATCTTCAAATGATCTACTATAAGTATCTTCTCCAAAATATATGATCTTTTTCGGCTTTAGGAATCCCTTCAATGCTTCTCTTGTCAGCCACACCAAGCATGCAACATAATTAGAACTGCGCAACTCAAACTGAATAGACGCATCGCTTCACATAGTCGGCTCCACCAAAACTACCCAAATGTCATGCTTCGGATGAAACATGATTAGTGCATTTGGTTAATTAAATTAGACTCATAACTAAACATGAATCTGAACACGCATATCCCATAAATAGATGCAACTAAAGAATCAATAAAATTACTGTCGGCTTTTTGAAAACAATCTTTTGAAACTGTGTCTGGTAAACAAAGTAACATAACTCAACTGTTACTGAACATCTGAACCTGCATGTATGTACATGGTATAGTAACTATGTCTAAAACATAAAAACAACCGTGCAAGACTTCTACACATCCATACTGAAAGGTGAGTACAGTTCACTTCTGTATACTATATGTTGTCATCAATGACAAACATATAGTCAACTATTTGCATAGAAGAAAATCTCCAACAATCTCCCCCTTTGACATTGATGGAAACATATGATATGAAAAAACACCATCAACCCAAAGTATCCTCCTTCTTTTTACAATCTTCTCAATATCCTCATCAAATGTTCCTCTTCACTGCTGCAGCTCCTCTGATTGTGTTTTTATTTTCATGACTATATACTCCCCCAGAGTATATGCTCCCCCTTACTATATACTCCCACTTCGACATCAATGGAAAAGGGTGCCAAATACCATTAAGCACATGTACTACTCCATAAGTAGAGTAGTCAACCATTCACCAGTCACCAAGGACTAATGCTCTTGCTACAAATTCTAATCAGACTCAGGAAAGGGAATTACTCCCAACTTCTCCCTGAGATAATCAAAAGTATCTTTTGATAAAGGCTTTGTAAAAATATCTGCTAATTGCTCTTTAGTGCTCACATAATCCAACTTTACTTCTTTGTCTACAACTTTTTCTCTTAGAAAATAATATTTTATTTCAATGTGTTTTGTCTTTGCATGCATCACATGGTTCTTTGACATATTGATAGTGCTAGTGTTGTCACAGTGAATAACAATAGGATAATCAATCTGAATTCCAAAGTCTTTTATCATCTGCTTGATCCAAACAATTGTAGAACAATTCAATGTTGTTGCTACATATTCTGCCTCAGCTGTTGACTGAGAAATACAATTTTGCTTCTTGCTTGTCCAAGTGACCAATCTGTCTCCAAGGAATACTGCTCCTCCTGAGGTACTCTTTCTATCATCAACACAACCTGCCTAATCAACATCAATATACACATGAAGTTGTACATTATCTGAGTTAGGATACCATAAACCATAGTCTATAGTTCCCTTTAAGTATCTGAATATTATTTTTATTGCCATTAAGTGATTTTTTTTAGGTTTAGCTGCAAATATTCCAACAATACCAACTGCATTAGAAATATCAGGTCTAGATTGAGTGAGATATATGAGTTTTCCAATCATAGATTTGTATAGTGTCTTGTCAACTGTTGTGGAATCATCGTCTTTAGAAAGATTTCTTCCTGTTATCATGGGGGTGCTTACTGGCTTGCAATCTTCCATCTTGAAAGTCTGCAATCTTCCATCTTGAAAGTCTTTAATACCTCCTTCACATATTTAGACTGATTTATGAATATGCCTTTGTTTGTTTGTTTTACATTTAATCCCAAAAAATATTTGATAGGTTTAATCATGCTCATTTCAAATTCACTCTACATCTCTTTTGCAAATTCTACACAAAGCTTGTCATTACCTCCAAAAATAATGTCATCAACAAAGATAGAAACAAGTAGTAATCCATCAGGTGTCTCTCTTATGAATAAGTTGCAATCTGCTGCTCTCTTTTTGAATCCAATATTTGTCAAGTATCCATCAAGTCTTTCATACCATGCTCTTGGGGCCTATTTAAGTCCATAGAGGGATTTCTTTAGTCTGCATACCATGTCTGGTTTGTTTGAAAGTTTGAATCCTTCAGGCTACTCTATGTAGACTTCTTCCTTCAAGTCACCATTCAGAAAAGCTGACTGGATATCCGTCTGATATACTTTGAAGTTCTTGAATGTTGCATGGGCTAAAAATAACTTTATAGCTTTCAGTCTGCTCACAGGGGCAAATGTATCAGAATAGTCAATTCCTTCTCTTTGCGCATATCCTTTACATACCAATCTTTCTTTATTTCTTATCACTGTCCCATCTTCATTCATTTTGTTTCTAAATATCCACTTAGTTCCAATTGTAATGCCCTGCTAGGGAACCCAAGAGAACTAACCCTAAACATGACACTATGTTAACAGGATAATTTTTTTAAAAATGTTTACAAACAATAATGATAACAATGCGGAAGCAATACAATAAGATACATGCCATACACATAAATACCACTCAACAACAGTTACAATCTTGAGGGTTCCTTCACGTAGAATTACTTAAGCAAACTAATCTATGAATAACAATTATAAATAACTAACATAAAGGATACATCAACTGAGTTCATAATATACATTTCATGTGATAAGACCACATATACACCTAATAACCAAGGTATACAACTGAATCAACATCCACTACATAATTCACAGGGCATGCAATAATACATAACAATACAATACATCCTTTGAAAGGATGTCAACCAATATACATATGGTACAAGTATACAACTCATGATACTGAACAAGTCTCCATAAGAATAAGAAGACAAAACTAAAACAAGGATCATCCAAGCATGAAGCACAACTGTCAGATCTCAATGGTAATAAGATTCACTGCCACCCGACCGCGTAGAACCAAAGGTCCACTCCCACCATGCTGAGGAGAGAATAACAGGCCCACACATGGGTATACCACAAGAAAGAAATCAAAAAGGTATACAAGACCTCACAAAAGAATGCATAGGAAGATCCTAGAAGCTTTCTAAATCATAAAAAGGAAATATATACAATACTAGAGGTACCCGACACACATAGGATAACCTAAGTTGTATATGCGGAAGTGTCATCACATAAGTCCACCCTTGAAGGTAACCCTAGTAGTCTCTATTGGACCCTAGCCCCCAAGTGACTCTATGTGGATCAGTAATCATTTTGTGAAGACAAGGATCCCAAACTCTCACATCCTAACATGTAATCAACTCAAGGCATGGGTAGAGGCTCGGTTATTTTATTAGTACATTTTAAAACCCCTTAATGTTTCATATTTTCACTTATTAAGTAATTTGCCAATGAGATGCCCTAGTAGCTGCTTAGGGCCCTGGACCCATTCCAAGCCACTTCCCCTCTATACACTTAGTTAACCTACCTAGGCTCATAAACCAAAACATGAAGGTAATACATAAAACACAAACTGTTTCCTGCCCATGCAGGATCACATTGTTTCACAATTAACCATGATGACTCAAAGCACCCTCACAAGATCATAAAAGATAACTTCAAACAAACTAGATTGGATAGGGATAATCGAACCAGAATGACATCATAAGAAATATGCATTGGAAACCACATAAGATACCATGAAGAAACCAAAACCCCAAAACCTCTGCTTTTACATCCTGAAGGTCATCTAGTCCCAATAGATACCCAAAAATGATAACACTCCATAAGAGAAAAAAATACATAGTTCATCACTCGTAAATACACCATGACATGAAAAACACATTTCACAAAGAACTATATGAAAACTAATGATATCATAGTGATAAACAAATTTATAACCACGTTATGCAAATTCATTTTTCTATTTAAAATTACTAACATATTATAATTAAATTTCTAAAGAAGACGCATATTAAAAGTCCCTATAGATCAATTTATAAAACCTATATATAAATTAATATTTTGAATAATTACTAAATTCAACTATAATTACAAGAGTATGAAAAATTTAAAAGTAAAATTATTAAATAAATATTAATATTAATTTCTTAATATTAATATCTATTAATAAAGCCACATTAAAAAAACTATAAAAGAAAAGCATATTAATATTAATAATATTAATATTAATTAAAATACTAAAAAAAATTAAATTACTTTAATAAGTAAAACTTTACCTTAACAAAAAACTTTAATTAAAAATTTAAATTAATTTAAAACAACTTTAAAAAAATACTTTAATTAATTTTTATTAAAACATTTTTTAACATTTTTTTTTTAAATAGAATTTCTAAAAATAGAATGAGCAAAAACATAATTTCTTAAAAAAGAATATTACTGTATGCAAATTTAAAAAAAATAATTCTTTTAATTTACTTTAATTAAAGAAACATGCAAATAAATATATCTTTCTTAAATAACATACAAATATAAATATAATTTATAAATATTTATTCTTTTAAAAAAAATTATTTAATTAATTTTCATAATAAAAGAAAGAACATGGAATTATATAAAGTGATTTAAAAAAAAAAAAAAACAGAACAAATTTATTTAATTATTATATATTTTTAAAACAAAATCTTTAGAATCTAAATATAAATATATTTTTTATATTAAAAATAAATCATTCAACACATTAATAATTTAAATATGAAATTAATTTTAATAAAGAGATTTTCTAACAAGATAGAACATGCAATCTCATTTATTAACTAATTTGATTTATATGCAAAATCAATCCCCTTTACGTCTTTCATGCAAATATTAATTTTAAGATATATTTTCCTACCAAATCCCTCACATGCAATTTTTTCTCATATTTCAAACCATCTCAAAAAATCCTAACTAGGAAAACAATACTACCTTTCATGAAAACTAACACTCTAATGCACAAAACAAAAATTTGATACACAAACATGAAGGTGAAACCACATAAATGATTCAATAACCTTCTTCTTAAATTTAAGCAATTTAAACACAATATCAAACAAGGAAGTTTCAAACACAGGACCCCAGCGATTCAGATGCATAGAAGACAGGGATCTGGAAGGCTGGAATTAACAAGTCTCAAAATCCTACCTTAGTAACTGATGAGAAGGTTCAACACAAATCCCAAGGCAAGCATGATTCCAAAATACTCCTAACCTTTCAACAAAATTGTTAACCACTTGAATTCTCCTTCCACCTAATTGAACTTCCTCCAAATGGCTTTCAATTCAGATATATAGAAAATCAGGTAGTTAGATTTTCCAAAAAAAAGCAACCCTAATGAAATATTAATTATTAATTAAAATGAATACTTTAATTTCAATTTCTCTTAAAACAATGCACAACTTAATTTTTTTTTTTTTTAAAAAAAAACAAAGTCATAAATCAAAAACAAGAGAATATTTTAATTAAATTAAAATAATTAATCATGCAAATTAAAGCAATATTTAATAATTCAATTTGCATAATTAATTTCAATTATTAGATTTAATATTTATTAAATCTCAATTATTAAATTAAGACTTAATAATTAAATATAGGTATTTAATTAATATTTAATTATTAAATAATCATATATTTAATATTTTAACCTTATTAAAGGTGTAATTATTAACATTAATAATTACCATAAATTAATCATCAAACACACAAGCCAAAAGAATCATAAATCCAATTGAAAACCATCTAAACAGAAAGATAACTAAAACATAAACAAAAAGCACACACAGAAAGGCTCAAGAATCCACGTCACTTTGACGCATTCAGATAAGATAGTCAGTCAGATTCTTGTCTATTTCTAGGACAAAGTAACAGTTTAGGGTAGGGATTTAGACCTAAATATTATCTCCCCTCTCTTACCATTGAGATATTGCGATAAGGCACGCTCACTCTTGCCAATTCAGGGAAGACGTAGCCCGTTACCTACAAACATGTCATCACAAAGACAAACATACATGGATATAATATAGAAAACAATGGTTGAGACTAGTTTATCGTGTGGATCTTGGCAAAGCAAGTAACTACGACTCTGTCCCACACCATATCAAACACACCAAATAGAAAAGAAAAATATACAATGATCCACACGCACATACAGATATAGGGTTAGCATTGTTAGAAAATCATAATCATAATGACATCATAACATATACATAAGCATCATGAAATAACCATAAATCATATTTAAACAGAAGATATAACACCACTAAGAAATGGATCAATAATATAATGAATAGTAATACATGAGTATCCTCAAAACAAACTAAAATAACCAATGCGCACCTAAAAAAACCTAAAAGCATTCAGTAATAGAAATAAAAAAGAAAACTAAGGGGTGGGTATTACATCCTCCTCCCCTAAAACTAGGCTTACTCCTGGAAGCCTACAACAAAGATAGGGATATGAATCTCCCAACACAACGCAATCATTTGGAATAAAAAAGAGTTTTGTGTCTATGTTTGTTTCAAGTTTAAACCAAAGACAACTAATGGGCATACAAATTTCTCAGAGCTCCCATTGTAGAAACATGGGCTCTGATACCAAGTGTAATGCCCCGCTAGGGAACCCATGAGAACTAATCCTAAACATGACACTATGTTAACAGGATAAAAAAAATTTAAATATTTACAAACAATAATGATAACAATGCGGAAGCAATACAATAAGATACATGCCATACACATAAATACCACTCAACAATAGTTACAATCTCGAGGGTTCCTTGACGTAGAATTACTTAAGAAAACTAATCTATGAATGATAATTATAAAGAACTAACATAAATGATACATCAACTAAATTCATAATATACATTTCATGTGATAAAACCACATATACACCTGATACCCAAGGTATACAACCAAATCAACATCCACTACATAAGTCATAGGGCATGCAATAATACATAACAATACAATACATCCTTTGAAAGAATGTCAACCAATATACATATGGTACAAGTATACAACTCATGATATTGAACAAGTCTCCATAAGAATAAGAAGATGAAACTACAACAAGGATCATCCAAGCATGAAGCAGAACCATTAGATCTCAATGGTAATAAGAGTCACTACCACCCAACTGCGTGGAATCAAAGGTCCACTCCCACCGTGCTGAGGAGATAATAATAGGCCCACACATGAGTATACCACAAGAAAGCAATCAACAAAGGTATACAAGACCTCACAAAAGAATGCATAGGAAGATCCTAGAAGCTTTCTAAATCATAAAAAGGAAATCTATACAATACCAGAGGTACCTGACACACGTAGGATAACCTAAGTTATATATGGGGAAGTGTCATCACATAAGTCCATCCTTGAGGGTAACCCTAGTAGTCCCTCTTGGACCCTGGCCCCCAAGTGACTCTATGTGGCTCAGTAATCCTTTTGTGAAGACAAGGATCCCAAACTCTCCCATCCTAACATGTAATTAACTCAAGACATGGGTAGAGCCTCAGTTATCTTATTAGTACATTTTAGAACCCCTTAATGTTTCATATTTTCACTTATTAAGTAACTTGCCAATGAGATGCCCTAGTAGCCACTTAGGGCCCTGGACCCATTGCAAGCCACTTCCCCTCTATACACTTAGTTAACCTACCTAGGCTCATAACCCAAAACATGAAGGTAATACATAAAACACAAACTATTTCCTGCTCATACAGGATCACATTGTTTCACAATTAACCATGATGACTCAAAGCACGCTCACAAGATCATAAAAGACAACTTCAGACAAACCTGATTGGATAAGGATAATCGAACCAGAATGATATCATAAGAAATTTGTATTAGAAACCACATAAGATACCATGAAGAAACCAAAACCTCAAAACCTCTGGTTTTACATCCTGAAGGTCATCTAGTCCCAACAAATACCCAAAAATGATAACGCTCCATACAAGAAAAGAATACATAGTTCATCACTCATAAATACACCATGACATGAAAAACACATTTTAGAAAGAACAATACGAAAACTAATGATATCATAGTGATAAAAAAATTTATAACCACGTTATGCAAATTCATTTATCTATTAAAAATTACTAACATATTATAATTAAATTTCTAAAGAAGACGCACATTAAAAGTCCCTATAATTCAATTTATAAAACCTATATATAAATTAATCTATTGAATAATTACTGAATTCAACTATAATTACAAGAATATGAAAATTTTAAAAGTAAAATTATTAAATAAATATTAATATTAATTTCTTAATATTAATACCTATTAATAAAATTATTAATAAAGCCACATTTAAAAAACTATAAAAGAAAAGCATATTAATATTAATAATAGTAATATTAATTAAAATACTAAAAAAAAATTAAATTACTTTAATAAGTAAAACTTTACCATAAAAAAAATTTAATTAAAAAAAAAAAAAAAAAAACAAATTTAAATTAATTTAAAACAACATTAGAAAAACACTTTAANACCAAAAAAAAAATTTAATTAAAAAAAAAAAAAAAAAAACAAATTTAAATTAATTTAAAACAACATTAGAAAAACACTTTAATTAATTTTTATTAACACTTTTTTTTTTTTTAAATAGAATTTCTATAAAAATAGAATTTCTAAAAATAGAATTTCTTAAAAAATAGAATTTCTAAAGATAGAATTAGCAAAAACATAATTTCTTAAAAAAGAATACTACTATATGCAAATTTAAAAAAAATAATTCTTTTAATTTACTTTAATAAAAGAAACATGCAAATAAATATATCTTTCCTAAATAACATACAAATAGAAATATCATTTATAAATGTTTATTCTTTTAAAAAAAAATTATTTAATTAATTTTCATAATAAAAGAAAGAACACGGAATTATATAAATTGATTTGTTTTTTTTAAATAGAACAAATTTATTTAATTATTATATTTTTAAAACAAAATCTTTAGAATCTAAATATAATTTTTTTTTTTATATATATTAAAAACAAATCATTCAGCACATTAATAATTTAAATATGAATATAATTTTAATAAAGAGATTTTCTAACAAGATAGAACATGCAATCTCATTTATTAACTAATTTGATTTATATTCAAAATCAATCCTCTTTCCATCTTTCATGCAAATATTAATTTTAAGATATATTTTCCTACCAAATCCCTCACATGCAAATTTTTCTCATATTTCAAACCATCTCAAAAAATCCTAACTAGGAAAACAATACTACCTTTCATGAAAACTAACACTCTATTGCACAGAACAAAAATTTGATACACAAACATGAAGGTGAAACCACATAAATGAGTCAATAACCTTCTTCTTAAATTTAAGCAATTTAAACACACAATATCAAACAAGGAAGTTTCAAACATAGGACCCCAACAATCCAGATGCATAGAAGACAAGGATCTGGAAGGCTGGAATTAACAAGTCTCAAAATCTTACCTTAGTAACTAATGAGAAGGTTCAACACAAATCTCAAAGCAAGCATGATTCCAAAATACTTCTATCCTTTCAACAAATTTGTTAACCACATGAATTCTCCTTCCACCTGATTGAATTTCCTCCAAATGGCTTTCAATTCAGATATATAGAAAACCGGGTAGTTAGATTTTCTTAAAAAAAAAGCAACCCTAATGAAATATTGATTATTAATTAAAATAAATACTTTAATTTCAATTTATCTTAAAACAATGCACAACTTAATTTTTTTAAATTAAAAAAAAAACGAAGTCATAAATCAAAAAGTAAGATAATATTTTAATTAAATTAAAACAATTAATCATGCAAATTAAAGCAATATTTAATAATTCAATTTGCACAATTAATTTCAATTATTAGATTTAATATTTATTAAATTAAGACTTAATAATTAAATCAATTAATTAAATATAGGTATTTAATTAATATTTAATTATTAAATAACCATATATTTAATATTTTAACCTTATTAAAGGTGTAATTATTAACATTAATAATTACCATAAATTAATCATCAAACACACAAGCCAAAAGAATCATAAATCCAATTGAAAACCATCTAAACAGAAAGATAACTAAAATATAAACGACAAGCGCACACAGAAAGGCTCAAGAATCCACGTCACTTTGACAGATTCAGATAGGATAGTCAATCAGATTCTTGTCCATTTCTAGGACAAAGTAACGGTTTAGGATAGGGATTTAGACCTGAATATTATCTTCCCTCTCTTACCATTGAGATATTGCGATAAGGCACGCTCACTCCTGCCAATTCAGGGAAGACGTAGCCCGATACCTACAAACCTGTCATCACAAAGATGAACATACATGCATATAATATAGAAAACAATGGTTGATACTAGTTTATCATGTGGATATTGCCGAAGCAAGTAACTACGACTCTATCCCACACCATATCAAACATACCAAACAGAAAATCAAAACATGCAATGATCCACACGCACATACAAATATAGGGTTAGTATTGTTAGAAAATCATAATCATAATGACATCATAGCATATACATAAGCATCATGAAATAACCATAAATCATATTGTAACAGAAGATATAACACCACTAAGAAATGGATCAATAATATAATGAACAGTAATACATGAATATCCTCAAAACCAACTAAAATAACCAACGCACACCTGAAAAAACATAAAAGTATTTAGCAATAGAAACTAAAAAGAAAACTAAGGGGTGGGTATTACACCAATCACGTTCTTGTCAAAAGGTCCAGGGACCAATTCCCATGTGTCATTCTTCATTATTTGATCTAATTCTTCTTGCATTGCACTTAGTTGTCTTTTGATCCCATGTTCTTTGCAGTACTCAAGAAACTTATCAGAGGTGAATTCTCCTCCTCTATCAGATCTCAAACATTTTATCTTTAATCCAGATTCATTTTCAAATTTAGCTTTGAATATTTTGAACTTCTCAAAAACTTTAAATTTGTCTTTCAAGAACACAACCCACATCATCCTAGAGAAATGATCAACAAATAAAATAAAATACCTTTCACTATAGTATGATCTTGTTTGAGTAGGTCCACATAAGTTTGTATGTATTAGATCTAATTTGTTCTTTACAGAGCTCTATTTACTTCTGAATGAGGTCCTCACATGCTTCCCCATCAAACATTCCCTGCACATAGTATCAACTGGTCTTGCAATACCTGGAAGGTCTCTTACTGCCTTTACATTACTTATCTTCACTATGTTGTCAAAATTGATATGACAAAGTCTCTTGTGCCATAGCCAACTGTCATCCACTTTTGCAACAAAACAACTTACTTCAAATTTAAGCTGAAAAACATTACCTTTGGTTTTTTAGCCTGATGCAATCATGTCTCCTTCTTTGTTTTTAGTAATGCATCTGTTGTTTTTGAATTCCAACTAATATCCTTTATCTAGCAACTATCCAACACTCAATAGGTTATGATGCAAACCATCAACATACAGAACATCATTTGTTTTGTTCTTTCCATCTAATGTGATAGATCCCCTACTAATGATAGGTTTGGGAGTGTTATCTCCAAATCTAACCATGCCACCTTTGTACTTGTCTATATGTACAAATCTATCTTTGTCTCCTGTCATGTGATGTGAACACCCGCTATCTATGATCCAGTCTGTTCTGATGTCAGCTTGTGAAACTAAAGCCAATTCTTGTGCTTTCTTTTCATCTTCAATTTCTATTTGATCAATCATTTTTTTCATTATCCTTAATTGCAAAAAATTCAATTTCATCTTCTCCTGAGTCATCGTTAGTTACACCATCTTCAGCATGATAGAATTCCTTAGTGTATTTGGGTTTGTAATCTGATCTGTACTTCTTGACTCTTGTAGGACACTTGGATGCAAAGTGGCCAACTTTGTTGCATGAGAAACATTTGAATGGTAGTTTTCCTTCATATTTTTATTTACCTTTCCTTTCCTTGTTAGCAATCATAGCAATGATTTCTTCTAGTTCTGTATCAACTTCTTCTTTCTCATTATTACTAGAGATGCTCAAGGATTTCTTGCCATGTTCTAAGGCTTTGAAAGTTGTTTCCATTTTAGGTTCTATCTTCAATCTTGATATCTCAAATGTTGATATTTTGCTAATCAAGGTTTCTCTTTTGAAGTCCTTTGAGAATTGCATGGTTTCATCCAAGATGTTTATCTTGCTTTCATAATCTACTGTCAATGTGGTCATTAATTTGTCCATTATATCATCCTTTGAAATTTCTCCACCATTGTTCCTTATTCTTGAGACTGCTTCATTAATCCTCTGATTGTAAGCTCTGATGTTTTCTTCAAGTAGCATCTCTAAATTATTTTATCTTTTCTTCCATGTCTTTCTGCGCACATTCTTGCATTGGATGTCTCCTTCAAACATGTCTTCTAGGTATTTCCAAATTGAATATGCTTTGTCTGCCTTCTTGATCTCAGAAAATTCACTGTCAGATAGGGCACTGATTAGGGCTTCTTTGGCAATTGAATTTTGGGTGAATAATTCCTTTTGTTTATTAGTAGAATCTTCTTCTACAAGGTCCCTCAAGGTGGGAACATCAATTGAATGAGTAGAAATCTCATAGATCTCAAAACCAACGCACTGAAGATGTGTTATCATTTTGTTCTTCCAGTCAAGATAATTCTCTCCATCAAACTTAGGACTCTCTTTCCTGAAGTACGCCATTTGATCTACCTTAAGTTGTTAGGCTTTCTCTCCAAGGCACTTGGCTCTGATACCAATTGTTGGAATAGTCCCAAGGGATAACTGAGAGAGGGGGGTGAATTAGTTATCAACTATTTTAATTCTTTCCTCTAATTAATTATAGTATAACATGAAGCATATACACATTCAGATAACACAAAGTAGAACACCATAATTTTGGTTACGGGGAAACCAAAATAGGTAAAAACCCTAGTGGGAATTAGTACCCACAAAGAATTGTACTTGAGTATAATAATCTCTATTAGAAGATCTTACAACCTTGTTAGGAGTTGTTCTTTACAATGCAATAAGTACAATGACCTGGTAAAGGGTCGGACTCTGTTAGGAGTCTTTTACAAATAACCCTGTTAGGGTTGACGACTCACTATCCAAAAGCTCACCGCTAAAAAGATGAAGGCTACAACCTTCAGGAAAATAGATACACACTATATCTGATAATGAAATGTTTGAGTAGACCTGTTGTCTTGATCAGTTCCAATGTATTGTATGCTTTCACTACTTCTTCACATAGTTCTTTTTCTGATGAATGAAATGACTTTACTGTCCCAAAACAATCAACATTATGTTATGTCCATCTTTTGTCTCTATTGTTATCATTCAAACTTGGTGATCTTCAAATGATCCACTATAAGTATCTTCTCCAAAAGATATGATATTTGTCAGCTTTATTAATCCCTTCAATGCTTCTCTTGTCAGCCAAACCAAGCACGCAACATAATTAGAACCGCACAACTCAAATTGAATAGACGCATCACTTCACATAGTCGGCTCCACCAAAATTACCCAAATGTCATGCTTCATATGAAACTTGGTTAATTAACTTAGACTCATAACTAAACATGAATCTTAACAGGCATATTCCATAGATAGATGCAACTGAAGAATCAATAAAATTACTTTTGGCTTTCTAAAAACAATCTTCTGAAACTATCTGGTAAACAGAGTAACATAGCTCAACTGTTACTGAACATATAAACCTGTGTGTATGTACATGCTATAGTAACTATGTATGAAACATAAAAACAACCGCGCAAGGCTTCTACACATCCATACTGAAAGGTGAGTACAGTTCACTATTATATACTAAATGTTGTCATCAATGACAAAAATACAATCAACTATTTGCACAGAAGCAAATCTCCAACAACTCATACATATGCTACCATTCCTAATTTCAAAAGTCAAGACAATGATAATCAAGGTTCAAATTCTACACAAGCATCAAATTAGTCTCAAGAATCCAATGTAGGAAAAGCATCTAGGAGTAATCAATGGATACTTGAACCTTGGGCAGTTTCGTGGGGGGGTGATTCAAACATTATATTTAATCCACATGCTTTCTTTCCCATGGAAATCCATGAGGACTCTAGTGAGGAAAAATTTTGATCCTACTTCCATGGAACACCTTGAGAAAGCACATGTTATAGACCTAAGCCATATAATGTATGGACCTTCAAACAAGGTCATGTCCTTGAATCCCTTGAATGACAATTTTCCTAATGAGTCCTTAGCCTTACTTCATCCTGGAATCATTGATTGGGATATAACCAAACCAAATGACTTACTATACTTTCCCAATGACAATGCAATGGCCCAATACCTAAACACGGTTCAGCCATCTTCTTCCACCAATGAATATAATCCATACATAATGATAGAGGTAGGGGTCCAACCTCTCAATTCAAAAAACTGAAAAGGTCTAGTGATGAAAACTACCATTTGGCAGTGCTAGAACCTAAAAAAGTAAAAATGTCAGATGTTTCCAAAGGTGAAAAACCAATTGTGGCACCTAAGAAAGAGAGGTTGGACACCTTACTAGAACATGATGATGAGATATCTCCTATTCTCATAGAGCCAACGGAAAAGATTAACATTGAAACTGACTTGGAACCAAAGTTTATTCACTTAGCAGCATCGCTAACCCCATCAGAAAGGAAGGAGTTCATCGAATTCTTTCAAGAAAAGAAAATTAAATTTGCGTGGTCATATGTCGGCATGCCAGGGTTAGATCCAAGCTTCATAATGCACCATCTTAATGTGAAACCCGACATCAAACTTGTAAAGAAGAAATTCAGAAAGATGCGTCCACATGTAGCTCTATTAGTCAAAGTAGAATTGGAAAAGTTACTCAAGGTTTGATTCATAAGATTAATAGCCTATGCATAATGGATATCCAAAATTGTACCAGTTACCAAACATGAAAAATCCATTAGAATATGCTAAGATTTTTGAGACCTTAACCTTGCTTTTCCTAAGGAAAATTTTCCATTACCTAACATTGATGCTATAGTGGATTTAATAGCGGGACATTATATGTTCTCATTAATGGATGGATTTAGTGGATACAATCAGATTCATATTGCACCTAAAGAGAAAGAAAAGACTAGTTTTACATGCCCATGGGAAAGCTTTTGTTATAATGTGATGCCCTTCTGTCTCAAAAATGTCAAAGCAACTTACCAAAGAGCAATGACCAATATCTTCCACGACATGATGCACACCTTCCTAGAAGACTATGTGGATGATATTTTAGCTAAGTCACATCAAAGAAAAGATCATCTTCCTATACTAGAAAATATTTTCACAAGGTTAGAGCAATTCAAAGTAATATTAAACCCAAAGAAATGTGCATTTGGGGTTCAATCTGGCAATCTCTTAGGCTATATAGTTTCTGAAAAAGGCATAGAAGTGGATTCAGAAAAAGTACAAGAAATAATGGACATGGAAACTCCTAAACATATCAGTCAAATGAGATCACTTCAAGAAAGACTTCAATACATTAGGAGGTTCATTTCTCAATTGGCGGAAAAGTGTCATTCATTAACAAGATTGCTACACAAAGATGCCATTTTTACATGGGATGATGAATGTGAACAAGCCTTCACTTTGTTGAAAACATACTTGGTAAATCCACCTATCTTAATGCCTCCTATCAAAGGAAAACCATTATTACTATATATTTTAGCAACATAAAGATCTTTAGGGGTCTTATTGGCACAAGAGGATGAGGAAGGAAAGGAAAGAGCTATTTACTATTTGAGTAGAACTTTGGTCAAATATGAATTAAACTATAGCTTGATGGAAAGAGCTTGCCTAGTTGTGGTTTTTACCTCACATAAACTAAGACATTAGATGTTGATGCACAAAGTGAAGTTGATTGAAAAAATTGTGTTAGAAGTGAGATAAGTAACTGAGAGGGGAGGGGTGAATCAGTTACTCCAAAAGAAATCCTTTTTTCCCTCAGATGTCTAGAATACTTTAACACTGTTACTCGGTTAATTAAGATATTCTTCTATAACTCGGGTGTCAAAGCAATATTTATAATATCCAATGCAATTATACTTTAGAGATTGAGTGCAGAAACATAAAGTATAAAACAAATAACATATACACAGGTGACACCAAGATTTAACGTGGAAACCCAATATGGGAAAAATCACCAATGTAACTAGTTACTATTTTTCACTCTTCTGAAGTGAGCCATGTTAGGAGCCAACCCTGTTAAAGGTTACAATAACACACTATTAGGTGTGACCTTGTTAAAGGATTTAATCACCCTGTGAGGAGTGGCCTTGTTAGAGGTATTTAACACTTCAACATTGAAATGCTACCTTGTGAGAGGATTTACAAAAAGACTGTTAAGTCTACTCTATTAAGAGATTTAGATCACTACTACGAGTGTTAGAAAGTAACAATGAATTGACATGTATGTGTAAGCAACTGGATTTGTTGATTGAGATCTCTATTCTGATTATAACTAGATCCTTTTTGATCAGATGTTCTATTGTAGCTTCGAGTGACCTAAAATCAATCAGAATTCTATCTGATTTTTCCTTCACTCTTTATATTATAGAATTCCACACTTATGCTTTATCTTTCTCTACTTCTTACACACATTCAATCCAAACTTGACCTTTCATTTATATGGTAAGCCCTGTCAAGTCGACTTGAATATACTTCTAAATAATAAATCACAATTCAGTCGGCCTCATATACCCAATTAATTATAGAATATAAATCGTTGTTAGTTGGCTGCCACTAAATGCCCGACCAAGAATGAAATTCCTGAGTGACTCGGTCAACATTGAACTTCCTTCAATACCCGACTGAACTCGGTCAACACTAAATAACTCATTCTATTCACCAACTATGCTCTGTCTGAATGTAGACATTTGTGTAACATCACTACATAAGTAAAAATACATGTGTAACATCAATGACAATACACAATTGAATAATTGTCTTCAACAAATTGATCCTTTAAAATACTTGCTTAGCAAAACAGCCCTAACAGGAAGGATTGCTAAATGGGTACTGGTGCATAGTGAATTTGACATTGAATATGTGGACTATAAAGCTATCAAGGGCCAAGTTATTGCTGATCAATTGGCTGAAAATATATTAGTGTCTACTCATCCTATTTAAGTTGAATTTCCAGATGTAGAAATAGTCAATGTGGAAGCCAAGGCATGGAAGTTATAATTCGATGGATCCTATACTCAAAATGGTTCAGGGGCAGAAATTTTATTGATTACAGCTCAAGGGTACACCATTCCAAAATCTTACAAACTATTGTTTCCTTGTAGAAACAACATTTCAGAATATTAAGCTTTAGTCATAGGCATCAAAATGGCTTTAGAATGGAATGTTACAGAACTGCAAGTTTATGGGGATTCTCAATTAGTCATCAACCAAATCAATGATGAATATCAAACAAAGGATGAAAAAATTGATGTCATATAAGAGAATGGTAGAAGGCTGGAAGAAATACTTTTCCTTAATCACATTTGAGAAAATTCCAAGAGACAAGAGTAGAGTTGTTGATGCTATGGCTACCTTGGCCTCATTACTCCAAATGGTTGATCAAAATGCGAGGTATGAATTCATGGTGGAAGAGTTGGTAAAACTGGATTTTGACTTACCCAACACCCAAATAATTTCCCTTATTAATGGACATGACTCACCTTGGTATGGACCAATTTATTCCTATCTTAAAGACCAATTTTTACCTATTGACCAAACCCATGCCCAAAAATGACATTTTATAAGACAAGTCTCTCGTTATACCATCCTATCAGACACACTGTATCACAAGGGTCTTAACGGATCGCTTCTTAGGTGTCTAGAGGATGAGAAATTGAGATTATCTTTAAAACATGTTCATAAGGGGATTTGTGGGTCACATTTGAGTGGGTTGAATTTAGCTAAGAAAATCCTTCGCATGGGGTACTTCTGGAAAACCTTAGAAAAAAGATGCTTTCCACTTTGTCAAAGTGTATGCAAAATGTAAATACCATGGAGACATGATCCATGCACCTGCACAAGAATTGCATCCTTTTATGACACCATGGCCATTTTACCAATGGGTTTTTGACCTTATTGAAATGATTTATCCACCTCCTTCCAATGGTCACAAGTATATCATTATAGTGACAGAATATTTTACCAAATGGGTAGAGGTCATACCTTTGACAACTGCCATAGGAAAACACATTCAATGTTTATCCTTAATCACATCATTTGCAGATATGGTATTCCTCATGCCATCATCACAGATAACTGAAAATAGTTCAAGAACAAAGATGTGGATGAACTTTGTGAAACTTTTCATATCGTGCACCATTATTCTTCCATTTACTATCATGAAGGTAATGGACAAGCCGAAGCCATAAACAAGAATATTCTCAAAATCTTGAAGAGATCGATTGATAAATTAGGGAGAGACTGGCATGTAAAAATAAACCCAGCATTGTGGGCATATAGAACTAGCATCCGAACACCTACATGAGCTACACCATTTTCTCTAGATTATGGAGCAGAAGTTGTTTTACCTTTGGAGGTTGAAATCCCATCCTTAAGAGTCTCTTTACATGGCTTAATCAATGATGAGGATTATAGGGTTGCCTGACTTCAACAATTGGAATTGTTGGAGGAACACCAAACACAAGCCTATGAACATTTGAAGGTCTATCAAAATAGAATCTCAAGGAACTACAACAAGCATATCAAACCGAGAACCTTTCAAGTGGGAGACTTAGTGTTAAGAGAAAACCCTAAAAACCAGGCAGGATAGGGAGAAGAAGGGAAAATGGGAAGAAAATTGGCTTGGACCCTTTGTCATTATTTCCTCTTTTGGAATGGGAACTTAGAAGTTAGCTGATTATGAGGGGGATGAGTTACAAGAGCCTATAAATAGCATCAATCTAAAGAGGTTTTATACCTGATCAGATGAAATATTATAGGAGGCAAGAGTATCAGACGAGTGTGTATCTAATGATCTCAGCATCAAATCTTTGTATATCATAAAAATTCAAAAATCCAAAAAAATGAGAAAGATCAAAAGTCAAAAATAATGGAAAATCAAAAAATCATAAAAAAAAAAAGACAAAATTGAGCATGAAGAAAGCAAAAACATTCAAAAAAAAAATTTGAAAATTTTGAAAAAAGAAAGGGAAAAAGTGCCTTGGTGAAAATCTAGCAATAGGCGCCTTGGTAGAAAACAAAAGAAAAAAAGAGAAAAGAGAGCAATAAACCTAAAAGGTGAAAACCTAGCAAACAAACGCTTTTTGATCCCTTAGGTCTTTCCTAGTTGCATTTGTACATATTACCTTTTCATCATCTCATTTGTACATATCCTCCATTACATCTATCATTTGTGCATAGTCCTAATAAAGTCTCTTAGCTGTATTGTTGCATACTAGGTTTCATTTGCCCAAGATTCACACGGTTACATTTATCACTTGGGGGAAAAGCATTGGTTTTTGGTACAAACGGATTCAAAAGTGTTATATTTTGATCACATATCAGAAGGATATTTTCTAAACTTCAAAAGAGAGATATTATTGAACCTTTGATGGATATCATTGTTCAAAACCCAAGCATTTGATCTTGCAACTTGATCCTTGAACTTCATTGACCTTATTTTATCAGGATTAAAATTTGACAAAACCTAAATGATCAGAATGTTTGGAATTCTTTTAAAAATCTTGATACAAAACAAAACACTTGAAGCTTTTTAATGGTATTCTTTGTATTTTGTTGTCTTTTTAGCTAATCGATGATGTTTCGACTAGGTTGGTGATGATGACATGATATTTTTCTTGATTTTGAGTGAGTGTTTTGAGGAAGATTCACCAACTTGTGTGAATTCATCTAAAGACATGGTCATCAAAGAACCATCAAGGACATTCATATAAGGAGGGTTAACCTTTGTTTTTTTATGCAAACAAACACCTTGGCTATTTAGATCTTCAATATCTTAATACCAAAATCAACTTGCAACATTGAATCCGATGAAACCGGTATTCATACTCCCATAGTTGGTTATTCAACTAGTGAGGGTTGTACTAGTTTCCCAAGGGGTTACCAAAGTGATGAAAGCGGTATTCATATCATCATGATGTGGTCAGTGATGATTTTACTTGATCCTAGTTCCACAATGCTCAATGATGATAATATATCTCTTTTGTAGTTCTTTCACAAAAAGCTAGTGACAATTAGTTGCATTGCATTGCATTTTCATGTTAGATTAATTGCACGTGTTTAAAGGATTTTTTCAATTTCAAGAGGGTTAATCAATTTGGGGGGTTTCAATTATCAATTATCCTTGTTTCAACTCAATGATGTGAGATTATCTTTTGCATTCATTCATAGCATTAATCATTAGTCATTATCATTATATTAGAAAATCAAAAGAAAAAGCATTAATCTTTACTCATTTTATATTCATTCTAAGAGTACATTTCATACAATATTGTATGCATTCGTAAATAAAAATTGAAAAACCTAGTTGCATTCATTTTATCATTGCATTGCATTGCATATATCATTACATTCCTCAAAATCAGAGAAACATATAGAAGTAGTTGCATAAAATCATTTGAATCTATCTATCTATGTATACATAAGATAAAATGAATCCATAGCATAATAAAAGTACATGCATCATAGACATTATATAGATCTACATAAAAATAAATCTCACATCAACATCATCAACACATCATGAGAATCAAGGAAGATCATCACATAAATGTCCATCAAAAGATCCATAACATCTGTATATTAAAATACATCATCGATAAAATGATACATCATCAAAGTCCTAATCAAAATAAATAAATATGATACATCAATACATATCCAGTGGATCTATATCAATCTATCTCAAGACCCAATAGGGGCACCTGATCCATCACTTGTACCTGCACCTGTCCCATTAGGATCTCTATCATCTGATCTATCCTATGTAGTATGTGGTACCTGACTGGTGCTAGCTACACTAGGCCTCTATATCATCATCACCATAAACTATTGCATCGTAGTAGCCACCTGATCAATCTGACCAACCACTGATCTCATCCTATCCTATAAGGTCCTGACCTCCTGTTTCAAGGCATCTATTACCTTAGGAACCTGTGGTGCCTAGGGTTCCTATAACCAAACCTATGGTGTCTATAATCCAACCTATGGTATCACTAGAATCTGAGGAGGCACCTACTGTGCTAGAATCTATCCATGTAAAGGAGGAACCTGTTGTGCCTAAACCTATACCTGTGGAGGAGCTTGTGCTCCTGGAACCTATTTGGAAGCATCTATCTATTCCTGCCTACCATCTCTCTATCGTTGTCTCTGATGTCCCCATCTTGTAGCTAGTCTAGGATGAACCTCTCCATGTCCATGTCCTTATCTGTGTCTTGGCTGACCAAAATCACCACCCCTAGCCTTGTCATGACCACCCTACATCTGAGGTCCTACCCATCCTCTGCCTATAGCTCTACGAATCCTAGGAGCTCTCAGTGCTCTAGGAGCTTTCTTTCTCAAACCACCACCTCTCCCACCACCTCTGCCACCGCCATCTCTTCCATCATCATCGGACGTATCATCCATATCAGTAATGGGCTCTATAGGATCTGTAAATCTAGTGAATCTGTGGCAAGAAAACCACTCTCTATACTCTGCAGACATCCCAGCATCAGCAACATGATCTAATATGTCCCATTGGATGAAACCCAATCTGTCAATCTCATTGCATGTGAACTAATAATAAACTTGCACTCCCCACATGGATCACTCTATCTGTACTTGTGCATATAATGCCATACCCTATGGCATATCCTGAACTTGGCCATACTCTCTCAACACCTGACCAAAGCATAATCTCTCGATAACAAGTGGTGATTGACCAATCATCCCCCGAGGGGAAAACATATAAGGAAGCTCATCATCATCCTCCTACCATCCCTCACATCCAAGGTACGATCTCCAGACGACCTGATCAATTTCATCAATAGTGCGGTGCCAATACTCAAGTTTTCCCAGATGATATTGGACAACCATCCCATCATATAAAAATTCATATAGCCATCATCGACCTTGAACATGAGCTTCTATAGGTCTCATAATAGGGATGTGCTCCTAGGTCCATAACTATAATAATATAGCACCTGCTGATAACAATGCACTCGCTCTATATACTACCTTGAGAAAATCATGATAAATTTGTGCTAAGACAAAAGAACCCCAATCAAATCGTTGAGGATGTGCAATCAAATCCTCCAAAATCTGACCCCAGCCAATTGAGAAACCACGACCTCATCTATCAGGAAGCATTAAACCTCCTATCATGACACCTAGTACTACTAGAAAAGTGGGAAATGAATCAAACTATGCCCATGTGATCGTATCATCATCGATTGTATCATCAACAGAGATGCATCTTCATACACTTCCATCGTAATACACCCTCTCTCTTTGAGTAGGGATGCGGAGCAATCTATAGACATCCTTAGGAGTGATAGTCATCTCACCAAGTGGAAGGTGGAAAGTATTGTGGTCAGAGTTCCAACTCTCTATCACAGTTGTCAGTAAACACTGGTTTAGCTAGAACTGAGGAAGCTCAAGAAGGAAGCTCAATCCGCACTGCTTTATAACATGTAACTCTAGATCCGTCAACTCATCAGATAAGTCAAGGATCCATGAAGCTAGATTCCATACATATAACTTACAAAAATGTGCATGTGTTACAAATCAAGGGAATTATATTAGTATCATTATATCAGTGGATCATTCTAAGTCAATCAAACCATTTAAATAAATCCTTTCCTCTTTTTGAGTGCATCAACTTATTGTTCCTAACTCTAGATCTTGAGAAGGGACCAATATGATCAGTTATCCTATCAATCAATTTTATATCCTATCAGATTGACAAATCAAACATCCATTTTTATAATTATCCTAATATCCTAAACACTTGAATGCATTACTAAAACACGTCTATCTATCTTGGAAATCAATGTGGTCATCCAGACGATCAATCAGAAAGTAGTTTGTGCTTCCTAAATCAGGTTTTCATCAATTTTCATTGCAGGCGTCACTTGACATAGTGTACATGTCATTTCATGGCTAGGAGTCATTTAAATGATGACAGGCATGATTTGGTTCATCGGAGGCATCACTTTATAGTGTAGGCAACATTTCATTTTCCTATGTGGCATTTTAGACCTAATAGGCGGCATTTTAAACCTAGGGTTTTATATGCGGCAGTTTATTGAGAAAATGCAAAATTCTACCTTAATCTTAAGTGGCGTTGTGCTACATATAGGCATCATTTCCCAATGTGGAGGTGGCTTTTAAACTTCCTATGCATCATTTAACCTATGATATGTGTCATTTTACATACACTATCCTAGAAAGCATGTTAAAATGCAATAAATGCTAAAAATGAAGCAATAAATGCACTAGGGAGGTCAAAACCACTTATTGGAGGTCCATACTCAGGGGGTCTCTGATACCGGTGTGCTCACTCAAACTGATGCTCTCTAATGGGGACCACCATCGCTATCAATCTCAGCAGGATTAGAGCAAAATCTCAAGGATAAAAAGTGAAAATGAATAGTAAAAATGGGTTTTTCAACCTATTTAAGCTATTTAACCTAATTTTGGAGAGATTTTGACATAGTTTAACCTCTTTTGACCTAATCTAAATTTTATTCACACTGGGGCATGCTTTGTTTCCAGGATCATCATCAATGTTTTTTCAGAAATGAAAACATATTGGATCTATTTTCTACCAATTTCATCATCTTTTTCATCTGGAGATCAATCTGTTTCATTTCTGAGGGGGCATTATCATAGTATCAAATCAACATCATATATCATTATCTTAATCTAGCGCATTGGAATTTCAAACTTCATTAGTGGGGAATTTTGCATCTTATCAAATCAGAGTTTCAAATCAAGTATTTATCAATCAGATCAGGGATTTCAAATAAGTTTTTCAAATCAATCTATCAGATCAGGATATCAAATCAGGGTTTTGTATCAATCAATCAATCAAGCATCAAATCAGTGATCAGCACATGTAATTTTCTTTGAATCAATGTGCTTCACACATCAAATCAAAGAGGGGTATTTGTAGACACCTAAAACTGGGCAAGTGTTCTATTATCAAGCAAATCTGCAAATCTCAGCGAAATGCTCTAAATTTCACCAAAATGGACCAAATCAATTTCAAATGGAAATTTATCAATAAAATTGGACAAAATAATTTAAAATCAAAGGATCAAATAAATAATGAAATCAAAAGATTAAATATAATCCTAAAGGGACCAATCAAACTATATAATTGATTTTAATCAATTAATTGTATAGTATAAATAAAAAATCAAATTGAACCTATTCCCCTACATGGATAATTTAATTAATTGATTGAATTTAATAAATCCTAATATCCTCCAACATGAATTTGAGCAACCAATGAGAATTGAGAACACAAAGCACATGTATTACTCCTAATTTGCAATCTCAATCACTCATTTTGAACTTTAAATCTCAATCACTCAAATTTGTCCCTTTGTCCAAACCTTTGAGACAACTATTTAAATTGTCCCCCCCATTGAAACCATCTCAAATAATCTCACTCAACCAAGGCGTAATCATGACCAAGTAACTCTACCCCCTACACTTGGGAAAATCCTATAAATAGAAGCCATTTTGAGAGCGTAAGGATCCTAGAAAATTTGAATGCAAAGCATCCTTATTATAGGGATTTCATAGAAAATTGAGAGAATTTCATAGAAAATTAAGCATAATTGATAGCATTTTGGAGAGCATTTGAATCAAATATCATAGAAATAGAGGGAATTTCAGCTATATTAAGCATATCATAATCAATTTCTCATTCTAGGATTGTCACTAGTAGAGATTAAGGCTGAGAGCTCTATTAGAAAAGCTTAGTTAGAGATCCATGAGATGTTAAATGCTTTATTTGTCAATTCTTAGATTAAATTGTATTATTGTTTCCATAGAATTAATAAATAGCACCTTTATTTCATGAAGGTGAGAATTATACATACATTTTTACTATTCATTTTCACTTTTTATCCTTGAGATTTTTCTCTGATCCTGCTGAGATTGATAGCGATGGTGGTCCCCATTAGAGAGCATCGATTCGAGCGAGCATGCTAGTATCAAAGACCCCCTCAGTATAGACCTTTGGTAAGTGGATTTGACCTCCCTAGTGCATTTATTGCTTCATTTTTATAGTGTTTATTATATTTTAACATGCTTTATAGGATAGTGTATGTAAAATGATGTGTAGCATAGGTTAAATGACGCATAGGAAGATTAAATGTTGCCTCCACGTTGGGAAATGACACCTATATGTAGCACAATGCCTCTTAAGATCAGGGTACAATTTTACATTTTCTCAATAAAATGTCGTGTATAAAACCCTAGGTTTAAAATGTCACTTATTAGGTCTAAAATGTCGCATAGGAAAATGAAATGTCATGTACACTGTAAAGTGACACCTCCGATGAATCAAATCATGGCTTTCATCATTTAAATCATTAATCTTAATCTGAGGCATCATATATCATTATCTTAATCTGGGGCATTGGAATTTCAAACTTCATCAGTGGGGCATTTTGCATGTTATCAAATCAGAGTTTCAAATCAGGTTTGAATCAGGTTTTTATCAATCAGATCTGGGATTTCAAATCATTTTTCCAAATCAATCTACCGGATCAGGTTATCAAATTAGGGTTTTGTATGAATTAATCAATCAAGCATCGAATCGGTGATCAGGACATGCAATTTTCTTTGAATCAATGTACTTCGCACATCAATTCAAAGAGGGGCATTTTTAGACACCTAAAACTGGGCAGGTGTTCTATTATCAAGTAAATCTGCAAATCTCAGTGAAATGCTCTAAATTTCACCAAAATGGACCAAATCAATTTCAAATGGACATTTATCAATCAAATTGGACAAAACAATTTAAAATCAAAAGATCGAACAAATAATGAAATCAAAATATTAAATATAATCCTACAGGGACCAATCAAACTATATAATTGATTTTAATCAATTAATTGTATAGTTTAAATCAAAAATCAAATTGAACCTATTCCCCTGCATGGATAATTTAATTAATTAATTTAATTTAATAAATCCTAATATCCTCCAACATGAATTTGAGCAACCAAAAAGAATTGAGAACACAAAGCACATGGATTACTCCTAATTTGCAATCTCAATCACTCATTTTGAACTTTAAATCTCAATCACTCAAATTTGTCCCTTTGTCTGACCCTTTGAGATAACCATTTAAATTTTCCACCCTTTTGAAACCATCTCAAAGCCTCTCACTCAACCAAGGCTTAATCATGATCAAGTAACTCTACCCCCTACACTTGGGAAAATCCTATAAATAGAATCCATTTTGAGAGCATAAGTATCCTAGAAAATTCGAATGCAAAGCATCCTTATTATAGGAATTTCATATAAAATTGAGAGCATTTCATAGAAAATTGAGCATAATTGATAGCATTTTGGAGAGCATTTGAATCAAATATCATAGCAATGGAGAGAATTTGAGCTAGATTAAGCATATCATAATCAATTTCTCATTCTAGGATTGTCACTAGTAGAGATTAAGGCTGAGAGCTCTATTAGAAAAGCTTAGTTAGAGATCCATGAGATGTTAAATGCTTTATTTGTCAATTCTTAGATTAAATTGTATTATTGTTTCCATAGAATTGATAAATAGCACCTTTATTTCATGAAGGCATGAATTATACATACACAGAGAATCATGGACCCAAAACATCCATGGTGGAGTAGAATGTAGAAGACAATATCTTAAATGAACCTCAAAGCTTAGAGAGAATTGGCTATATATACACTCAGTTTCTTCTTTTCTCTTACCAAAACCCTGTAACAATGTGTATCAATGTAAAATGTAAGCACCCTAAATTAGGTGCTCATTTTAGCCCCATTTAGTATGTATGGGTTCCCGCATTGATTTCACATTCTCCTAATGCTTATTGGACCTTCAAATTAACATTATAGGTCCTGTGTTGATTCATTTTTTTCAAAACTTGAGGTTGTACCTTATTTCTAATTGCGATTCTCTATTTTTTCTCCAATCAAATAATTCACTTCAACTCCTAGAACCTATCATGTCATTTATGAATTTAACATCCTCTCGCAACCTTGGATTGAGCAGTACCTAGAAAAATAATGCTTTTTATTTGTATGGGACCCATAATTCCAATTTTGGCTCATTTTTCAAGGTACACTTCATCATTGGTGACCTGTCCCCTTGGATTTTGAGCCAATTTTGGCCTAGGGCCTGATATTCATGTGTTAGCGAGGTCTCTTGATCTAGAGTAATCTTGGGTCAGATTTGAATCCTAAACTGAGGGGATAAAGCATGAAAAGACCTCTTCTCCCCTTATTTTTTAATCCATTACCACATGCAATAATTCACCATCAAGTATTTAACCATTAATTATCAAGCAAGAAAATTAGATTTCAAGACCTCTTCTACAATTGTGCATCCAAGTCTTCAATATTCCAAGGAATTATTCCTTCTTCTTCATCAAGCATTGTTGGAAAACTACATCTGTCATTCAAGGAATTTCTTCCATGATTTCCTTTTAAAATCAAGTTATTGCATTAAAATTTGTGATCACATCCAAAGATTCATTTCACCATCAAGGTATAAGGTGATTTATGTTTTAGATCTAGCTCTGTTTCATCTTTCATTATGCAATTTAAATCCAATTTTAATGTTGATTCCTAAATAGGGGTTCAACCAACGAAAATCTCTTTTCTCAGCCTTTTTCACATATTTTTGTTTGCAGGAACACGCTACAAAGCTGTCAGATCTTTCTTGGGCAATGCAGGAACAATTACAGATTCTGTGAAAATTTCATCTGAAAGTGTTGAGTACAGATCAACTTTCACCCTGTCCCCTAGGTATAAGTTGAATTTCTCCTCATCCATAGTTATAGATGGAATTTTTCCTTTTTCTTTCAATTTTTGACTCAAATTTGGCAAGGAGTCATTTCACAACCTTTAGATCTTGGATCTGCGATTATAGCTCATTCTGGGACTCCGACAGTCAGAAATTTGGGTCTAAAATTTCACTTTTCTATTCCATTTCTAGGTGCATTCAAATCCCCCTCCATCTTCTCAACATAAATTTTCTCAATTAGATCATATCATATATCTTTTTGTTTAGTCTCTTCCATTAATATCCATCAACTCTCTTTCTCAATTCTAAGGAGAAAAAGGAATCAAAACCCCTCAGTCATAGATATTGCATTGGATTCTTCCAAGAGATGTTAATCATATTTTTCTTGGGGTGGTTTTTCATTCTAATGTATCTTATGAATTGGGGAAGATATCCCTTTTACATAATTCCCATTATATATTATATATTTTGGTGAACTCAACTTATGATATTTCCTCCTTTTGATTTTAGTGGTTAGATCCTTCATGCATGACATTTCCACTTTGATTTGGTATCTAGATCTACTTTGTATGAATTTCATTGTATAGATACATTCATAGGTCCATTTAATTCTTGAACTTCATTTTCACGTTTAGATGTTGAAAAACAACAAAAAATATTTCATTTCATGCATATTTTCACTTTCATTCTATGAATGAAGTTTTTATCATCATTTAATAGTTTTATTTCATTAACTTTAGTCTTTCTTCCTATAGAAATCTCAATTCTAGAGCTTCCAATAATCTTTCACATTCCATCCTTGAATTGTAAGTTGTAACTTTTATCAACTAGTTTCCCACTCAAAAGATTATATTTCAAACCTTCAACATATAGAACATCGTTAGTATTATTCTTACCATAAAGAGTAATAGAACCTCTCCCTCTGATCAAACAAGGAATTTCATCACCAAATCTGACAACACCACCATCATACCTTTCCAATTTCACAATTTTTTTTTTAATCTCTAGTCATGTTCTGAGAACAACCACTGTCAATAACCCCTTCATCATTTTTATTCACATGTGAAACCAAGGCTCTTTCCTCATTCACAAAACTAGGATTGATATCTTTGATAGAAATAAACATAATCTCATCTTCACTCTTTTTAGATTCATCATCATTCATGCCTTAATCAGTAGCATAATAACACTTCTTTTGATATTTAGACTTGAATTTATTAGGCTTGTACTTAGGTTCTTTATCCGTACATCTTGAAGCAATATGACCAATCTTTTTGCATGAAAAACATTTGAAAGGTAACTTTCCTTGATCCTTACCAAATCCCTTAGGTATTCTTTTCACAATTAGGGCTTCCATCTCATCAAGATTCCTTTCTTATTCTTCAATTATGTCCATTCCTTAGCATATCTACATACATACTCAGATAGAAATTTATCCAGAATCATATATTTTCTTATCCTTATAAATAGTAGCTTTAAATGTAGATTCAACTTTAGGAATACTATCTCCAAATTCTCCCATTTCAAAAGCAAATAAATTATCAATCAGTGTATCACTTGTCACAGTTGTCGCAGTTCTAATTTCTTCAATAGCATCAACTTTGTGATTGTTAGTAGGAGGCAAGGATCTTAGAAACAATTTTTGCTTCATCCAATATTCACCAACGCATCTGACTGGACAAACAAGTTTGGTGATCTTATTCACATATGATGTAATGTTCTCATAGTCTCTCATCTTCAATGCTTCATATTTTCCTTACTTTGCAACTTCCTTTGCTTCACCAATGCATCTCCTTCATGTAGTGTCTCCAATTTTGTCCATACCTGATGTCCAGTCTCCAATCCCATAAAATTTGTATATTCTTCATCTAATAATGTACTCAGCAAGTCTTATTTTTCTGGCAAGAGACAACTTATAATACATTATGTATTATCATTGATGGAAACTATACACTTTACTCTTGGCCACCTATCAAATATTTTGGCTACCGATTATTTTAGTGATGAAAAGTAGCTAAGTATGAAGAATAGTGCATGATATAGGTTCAAAGATTGAGATAATATGGATAGGGGATAATGTATTTGATGATGAAAATGTAAATATGGTTAGTAGACATCATGATATGTTGAATCTGATGATTGCATGTTTTTTTGATATAGTATGATGGAGATATGATACTCTCAATATCAGGATGATAGAGAATTAAATTATGCAGAGTTATTAGCGCATTGGGTCGATCACCGATCTTACCAAATCACCGATCCAATCATTTTGATGATTCTCATTGTAAGGGTTGACTATGGAGGATAATCTATTATGATTTAGTCGAGGTATAATAGAATCTTCTACACGTTTTATTATATATTTTTTGGATCGACTGAGTGAATATTTTGGAGATAAGATCGAGTATATAAGATCAAGTTTTGGATTTGATGGAAGTGTGACATGATGTGATATGGTATGATGTGATATTGATGTGAAGATTGAAAGAGAAGATAATGATATAGTGATATTCATCATAGCTTCACCAGAACTATATTGGCATAGTTGATGTTGTTTGTACAGTAAGTCTTATCCATTATATCTTTTTAATTGATCGGTGAACCCAACTGAGGGTCGGATTGTTGTTTTGTATTGAGATGTAAGCTCTAGGCTATAATCTTGAATGCTTGTGCATTCCCCTTTATATGTACTATTACCTTTAACATGGTACTTATTACTGTAGTAGTGAGATATTTTTTGGTACCATCTCCACCGGGGTTTTTCCCTTAACGGGGTTTTCCTCAAAAACAAATCATGGTGTTACAATGTTATGTGTGTTCATCTTATTTTATTTACTTTTAGTTATTTTTGGTTTCAAGTTATTTTATTGGATTAATAAATTTAAAAATATTGTTGCAGTGATTCACTCCCCCCCCTCTCGGTACTTTCTAAGTCTAACAATTGGTATCAGAGCTTAGTTCCTTGGAAGAAGTTTAACATCTTGAGGGAGATCCAAATGGAAACACTTAGCAGTATTCAGAAGAAACTTTGAAATGCATTTGATGATCTATACAAATCAAATTTTCGCTTTCTTGATTTGGAAGAAAAGATGAAAGAAGATAATGGATTTAATAGAAATGTCAAAGAGCAATTAAAGCAATCTACAAATAAGAGAAAAGACCTTGTAGATCATCTATCAGAGAAAGACAATGACTATGAATCTACTAAAGAAAGAAAACCTAAATATTATGATTAGATTGTGAAAGAAAGAGACAACCTAAAAAATGGAATCTATGGAAATAAAGATGAGTGAAGAAATTGAATCAAAGAAGACACTTGAGCAATCTTTGAAAGCTAAAACTAATGAATGCTACAAGTTGAATAGTAAGGTTGGACACTTGCAAGTGTATCAGAAATCTAAACATAATAAACAATAATTGGATAGGGTAAATGAGATATTGAGAAGATATCTTGCATCAGCTAAGGAACTTGAAGAAAAATTCAAATCTATCTCTCCAAAGTTTGATGAATAGATTGCAAGTCAGATGGCACTTGGAAAAAAGAAAGGACTAGGATTTGCGAAAGGAGAATGTTCTGAAACTACACAAGAAACCAATGATTCAAACACAAAGAAGAAATAACCTAAGAAAATACCCAATATGAAAAAGTTCAATGGAAAATGTTTTACCAAAAATAAATTTGGGCATAGAGCTAAGGAGTGTAGAAGCAATAATAGCACATTTTATGGCTATTGTTTCACCTACTACAACTATGGACATAAATCAAATGAATGCAGAACCAAAAGGAACAATCTTTGAATCGGCATAACACTACATGCTTTAAATGAAACAACCTTAGACATATAGTGAAGCAATGCAGATTAAAGACAAACTCAGTTAATCAGAGGTATGTAAATATGAATTTTATATGTTACAAATGCAAAATTTATGGTCATATAGCTAGAAATTGTAGATATAACAATGGTGGAATAAGGATGAATGGATCATTTGAGAAGAACAACATAAATATAACATGTTTTAATTGCAAGGAGTTAGGACATATTGCTCAGTATTGCAAATCTAAAAATATAGGCGAAATGATGAACTGAATGACAAAGGAAAATAGATCATGCTAGTTGATGAGACCCAAAAGGAAATGAATAAGACATGGGTAATAAAAGAACAATTTGATGCTTCAAGAAAAATCGCACAAGCTCCTAATGTGGAGAAATATTCATCTAAGTAATTAGGTCTATTGATTAACTAATGAATATCTAATGGAGATGATGAAGACCAAGTGATACCAAGTATCATTATTGTAGAAATGGTTAGATCAGTTGTTTTTTTTCATTGATGTCAAGAAATTGATTAATTGATTTTTATTATGTTACCATATCTTAAGAAGAGAAGTTAAATGGGTGACAAATACATATCAGACAATGATGAAGTAATGATGATATAGTTGTTTTCTACTATATATTTGATGTTATCAAATCAATACATTTGATTGATCAAGTCGGGAACTACAATGAATTAAGTTATGACTAAAAGAGTTAATTTACTGAGTTAGACTAAGTCAGTTTGTAGAATGTTATGTGAGTCGGTCACCGAGCACCGAAGATGAGTTAGACACTGAGCAGTGAAAGAAGTCAGTTACTGAATTGTAATGCAAATTTTACCGAGTATAGTTACTGATATTAAATGATGATGAAATCAAATTTAATGTAAAGCGATGATGAGTTGGATGAGGAAATGAATCAAATGAATTTTGTTACAAGATCTATGAATGGGAGAATTCAATGAGAAGATATAAGGCAAAGATCAAGCAGTTAAAAAAAATTATGAGAGTTCCAAGAAAATTTACAAGTTCCAAGGTAAAAGTGAAATGGTTTACTGAGTTTTGAAATATGAAGAAGATGATCAAACGATTGAGATAAAATGAAGGAAAATAAAATTAAGGATATTAAGAAGTAAAAGTATGTCTATATAAGGGATGAGAATTACATAGAGTGTAATTCTGGAAAATTGAATAGAGAAGAAGAAGAAGAAGCTGAAGAACAACATTTACCAAGCAAAACATAGAAAGATAGATTGAAGAATATACCATCTGAGAAAGAGATTAATGCAATATGAGATGTCATTATTCAATTGAGTGTAAAGGATCTAATACAAGCAAAGCTAGTTTCTATATTTATAGATCAAATTTTATTTTTTCTTATTAATATTTGTAACAGAGAAATCTCTTAACCGAGTGGATTTAACCGTCCTATTTGTAAAACCTAGACTTAGGTGACATTCCAAAAGAGTGTTTAAAGACCTCTAACAAGGTCACTCCTAACAAGGTGAAGATCTTTATAGAACTGAGGTAAATCCCCTAACAGGGTCACATTTAGCAAATGTGTTTGTAACCTTTAACATGGTAAGTTCTTAACTGAGCGTACTTTAGAAGGGTACATTTTTATTGTGGGTTACAATTCCCATAGAGTTTTTTCCCAAATTGGGTTTCCTCATTAAATATTGTGTCAATGAGTTAAATCTGATGTCTACTGAGTTAATCTGATGTTTCTAAGTTTGAATGATTGATTTACATACATGAGATATATTGTTTCTTATGTTATTGAGTTATTTGGTGAATTGGTTATTTACTGTATTTAGTATTACCAAGTGAATCAGTGAGTTCAGTTTTAAGTGTTTAAGTTTGATTTGTCTGATTCAGCCCCTCCCCCTCCCCCCCCACTCTTAGTGGGACCAATAAGGTCATAGGACCTAAGGGGGATCTTTTATCAAAATACTACACCTTACCTGAAAATGGTGTCAGTGGAGGATGTGATAATTTTTAGAGTTGGAAAATGGTATTTCAGATCTATGTTTCATGTCGCAGAATATTTTATGATGGTATCGAGTATCAAAGGTGGAATTTTTCACTAGTAATGACAACTTTTTGGAACTAAGGGACGAATGGAAAAAAGAGGTATTTATCCTTGCAAAAACTTGTTGATTTCATCAGAGTAGAAAGGATACACCTTAGATTGTTGATGCACTTGAGATGCCTAAGTATGAGTTTAAGAAACACCCATTTAAGTCAATGGAGGATGACCCTAAAGGTGAATTTTCTCATGTACCTCATAGAGTTTTACATTTGAAATATTTTAGGTTTTATATTTACTGTAAGCTTGAGGAGTTAGGAGATTTTGACATTTACAAGAAATTTGAATCTCTATGTGTTGATAAAACTATGAAAGATGAATTCGAGAAGGTTGATCAGATTAACCTAGCATAGTTTAAAAATTTCTATGTATTTGATGAACAAGAGTGGGTCAGAATAGTATTGAGTAGGATCCATGATTATTTTTTCTGCCTTGAAGGTCAACCCATTAAAATTACAAAAGAACTAATTTATGCTGTAATTAGCTTTAATGCAGCTGGTGAGGTTCCATCTCTGAGATCGTCGAAGAAAAATGGTGTTGAACAACTTACCAAATCTAAGCGGGACAAATGGGCTATGATAGTGAATGATATCAAACAATGTGATGTCAAGTTTTCTTCAATGGTACTAGGTTACAAATTTTATCATAGAAAAATAATAAATATTGTCTCTGCTACTATCATTAATAGTGCTTACTGAATGTTGAAGGAAGATGCTTAGATAGATATTTGTGAAATTATAAGGGAACAGTTGTTGGAGAACCTTGCTAATATTAAGAAGGATAATATGTAAACCTTTAAGTATGGATCACTGATTATCCGTATATTCTTCTACTTGATGAACTTTTTCCCTAGTGTGTCAAATCTAGTATGGAAAAAGGACATCCCTACAGCTACTCAGATCAAAAGATATTATCGAATGTAGAAGTTAGATGACATTTATCAAAATCTCTTTGGTTATTTAAAAATGTTTCAGAAACATATGCAAAAGAGGGAGAGAATCCCTAGAGTTCTTATTGAGAAGTATGCAGACATGGTTTGTTTTATGGTAGAAATGTAAGCCTATTGTATGGAGGCAGTAGAGCCTAGAACCCTTTAGATTATGCCAATGGGATATGAAGTTGATTCTGAGATTGTGGTTAGATATGTTGAGGAAATGTTGAGAAAATTGAAAGATTCTAGTGCAGAGGGGCTTGGTACTTGTGCTAAGAAGTATCTAAAAGATCAGAGTCAACTAAATGAATAAACAATAAGTAGAAAGGTGAAGAAATTGGTTGGTAACATTGTTGAGAAGGAAGGTACAAATAAAGAGCAGATGGCTTAGTTGAGGAAGGAGGAAGAGAAAGAGAAGATTAATTCAGTTCATGCTAAACTAATTGATGTTGAGAAGGAAGCATCATCTTCTCTACCCATTTCTATGTCACCTAGTCAAAGGAAAACCAGCACCACAACTAAAGCTTTGGCTACACTATCTAACAAGAAGATAATCATGAGATCACATTCTATACCAGCAAAGGGAATATCAAAATAGAAAGGTACCAATCCATAGAAAAGAGATAAAGAAGATGATGATTATTCTACTGATTTTGATCAGTCCAAAAAGAAGATAAGAACTGAAGGAGCTACAACATCAAGAGTGGTTAAAGACAAGCCTATGAGTGTCGATAAGAATGAAAATCCTGATGATAAAATTTTAGATAAAGTAATCAAGTTTTTTTTTCTAGTTCAATTGAAGTACTATCATTTATTTGATGAGGATGAGAGAAGTAGACTATAGAAAGGGGTTATTACACATTTGAATAAATATAGTAAGACATTGGTTGAGATTAAGGGTGAAATACTTGATCATTTGTATGATAAATTGGAAGAGAGAAGATTGATTTCTCTAGAGGAAGGAAAATTTATAAGAGAAGCATCCATATCTAAGATATTTCATGTGATTACAAATGATGAAATGAAAAATCTACTTCAAGAAACAAAGAAGAGACTACTTACCAAGAACAGAATCAACATGTTGATGGATGGAAAGTCGGATGAGATTATTACAAAGGCTGATGACATTATCATTAAATGCTTATGGAGGTTGGTCTTGATGCATCAAAGAAGAAAGAGCCAAGGAATAAGAGGAAAGAAGACAAACTTATCATTGATGAACAATTTGTTTCAACAGTTAAATAGCTAGACCTATTCATTGCAGGAGTACCTATTACTCTTAATGTGTAGGATGTTGAAGGTCCACAAGGAAAAGAAAAAGAAAAATATCCATTTGAAGTGTCATCTAATGTGATGGAAGAAGATGAAATCAGAGAGATCATGATAGAAAGAGGATGCACTACAGATAATATTGTTGAGGTTGAGACTGGAAAGGAGAATGATGAACATATTAGTGATGACATTGATGTAATGGATATGAGTATAGAGCAGCGAGAAAAACAATAAGAAGTTGAGCTTAAGAAACTTGAGGAATAGACAAAAATTACAAACAAAGATTGGGTCATTAGTCGGTGAGCTAAATAAATTTTTGGCAAGAGATTATTTTGAATCTTATTTGCATGGACCTGGGTGAACCCACAATAGCAGGTAACAATTTTTTGGAGGAAGCAATTCCTCCTGAAATGTGTGAAGGGGGTATATTTAGTCAGGTACTTTCAATAAAAAGTACCCAACTAGTTTTGATCACAACTAACTTACTTTCAATCTAAAGTAAGAAATTACCTACTTTCGATCGAAAGTAGTTTTAAAAACATATTTTATTACTTTTGATCGAAGCTTACTTTCGATCAAAAGTAAGTTGTCACTATCTTGGTGGGGTTATAACCCTGCCAAAATTGTCATTTTCAATAGTTTTGGTCTGGGTTTTGGTAGAGCAGAGAGTGGGGCATCCGACTTTCAGACGTCGTTTTCAGAGGTATTTCACTACGCATACCTTCTAATTTTACATTATTATTTTTTTTAATATATATATTCATGTTTAACATATATATATATATATGAATTTATATGTATATATACATATATATATATATATATATGTCTATATATGTATATATACACATATATGTGTGTGTATATACACATGTATATATGCATGTACATGTATGTGTATGTACATGTATATACATATATATGTATTTATATGTATATATACATATATATATATATGAATTTATGAAGACATTATTTTTGTCATTAGTATGCAAAGGGAAAATAGCTTTTTCAACCATCGGTAACACCTACACCGAAAACCAAGCTTTCAGTACAAACTGAAAGTACATATAACAAAGGTCACTGAAAGTGCTAAGTTCAAGAGAAACCTGACAAGACAGATCACAAGAGAAACCCGACACAGTTTACATAGTTCAACCCAAAAATGTTGAAGTGTAAACTGACAGAGAAGAAACATAGAGGAATGCGACAGAGCAAGGGAACTCGACAGACAAGTCATAGAAGGAACACCAATAGACAGACAACAAGAGAAACCTGAGCATCATTCACCGAAAATTAGTTATATCCTGAGAAATGTGGATCTGACTTCCCCGTCATAAAAATAACTTATGATTTATATTTAGCATTTTGATTTGATTTAAAACCATTTCTTTAGGGACAAGCAATGTAATTGTAATTGTTTTAATCATTTTAACTGATTAAAAACATGTAAACTAGGAGATCAAGGTCAAGTTGTAAACCTTTGATCATAGAGTTATCATTGTAATACGTGAAACTTAATTAGGTCAATCTATTGTATAAATAGATGTGCAGTCGTTCATTTCATACGGATGTGAGGATGATAGTAGCCAAAGAGCACATCTTTGGATCAGACTAAGAGTTTCAACCAAGAACAGCAAAAGATGAATTAGGTTATAAAGAACTAGATTCAAGGCTACCGAGCAACAAAGGTATTAATCAATCACATTAGGTGATACATTGAACATGTGAATTTAATGGATCTGTAATCAACAATTGTAGATTGCATACACTCAGGTCACTGAATATTTTTGTCTACAATCTAACAAGTGTAGAAAATAGAAGAAACCTTGTGAAAGGTGGATTTAACAATCCTTTATAAATATCTTAACCGAGTGCACACTAAACAGTGTTGCTAAAGCTCTTAACAGAGTAGACCTTAACCAGTCTCCACATAATACTCCTAACAGGGTAGATCACCAGAAGTGGTCAAAATTGTAAGCCTTAACCGGCCCCTTCCATTCTGCAGATAGTGAAGCTTTGTGGGTTTCATCCCCACCGCAATTTTTACCTTCTAACAGGGGTTTTCTGGGTTACCAAATCTTGTGTCATGTGTCTATACATTTCATGAATGTTTCTATGAATGTTTTTACATGCTTATTAAGTTAATGAATTGATATTGCATACACAAAGATAACATAGCATAAATGGTTGGTAATACATTTGATTACTAAAAGGATAAAGGTTAAAGTGATAAAAAATTTGAGGGTACTGATTCACCCCTCCCCTCTCAGTACACCATTCCATTATTTCCAACAATTTATATATGTGTGTGTGTGTGTGTGTGTGTGTGTGCGTGTGCGTGTCTCATGTGTGTCTATATGATTTTATATGTATATATACATATATATGAATTTAAAGTATATATATAGAGATATGTGTATAGATATATATATATATATATATATATATACTTACATATATATATACATATATATATATATATATATGTATGTATTTATATGTATATACATATATACATGTGTATACATATATGTGTGTGTGTCTGTGCATGTGTATACATATGTATATATGCATGTACATATATACATGTATGTGTATGTATATATATATATGTGTGTGTGTGTGTGTGTGTGTATGTATGCATGTATATACATTTATATATACATATTCACATGTATATATACATTTATCTGTACATATACATATGGATATGTACATGTATATATATACATGTGTATATGTACATATATACATATGCATATATATACACATGTATGTATATATGTATATGTATATATGTATATGTATATATATATATGTGTGTGTGTGTGTGTGCATATGCATGTATATATATGCGTGCACATGTCATATATGTATGTATGTGTACATGTATATATGCATGTGCTTGTGTATGTCTGCATGTATATGTAGTGCACATTTATTTACATTTAAATCTAACTTATGTAATTGATTTTAGTTCAATAATGTAGCGAAATGTACTTTAATTATTTTTTCCAAATAAATTAGAAAAACATATATATGTAGACTTCATTTGATAGTAAATAAAATCTTTCTGGTACACATATATAGATATAGATATTATTAGACATCATGGCAGATGAATTGATTCCCCTAAGAAACTATTTGCACAGACTAATAGGGAAATCAATTGATTGCAAGATTCCATAAATAGTCCGACTAGCTCTAGTGTCTATAAGAGCATGTGTCAGTCCATACTTTCTACCTTGATTCGTATAAAAGATGACATTCATGGTACCATTCCCTATGCATAAAACATTATAGAGGTCATACTTGAGAGGAAGAGACAAGAGCTTGGTTATGGTATTTCTCTTAAGGAGGTACAGGCTTTAGTTCCTAAAGCAACCCTGAAAAGGGAAGCTTTCCTTGTTAGAGTAAAAAGCTATTTGTATTTTCACTTATTAATTAAACCATTATTGATTTAATTATTCAGTCACCTTTTTATCTCTAGTTTACTTAAGCTAAACTTTAGGCATGTTATTATCAATTCTTTTATTAATTATTCATGCAACCCAGGTTTCTCCATCTTTTGGTGTTCGATCTCCTTTATAAGGATTGATCTCTTTGTAATTATCATTCCCTCTCTGAATGAATATTGTGTCTTTCAGATCATTCTGAGTTTTGTCTCCAATCTTTGCTTTTGTAATAGGTTATTTTGCATATAGTGGATCTTGGTGGTTGAATTATTCAAATTCTATCATGGTATCAGAGCCTCACAGTTGCAGCCCATTCCTAAGTTCTTGAAGGTTTTTTAGAGCTCCGAGGGTTTCAAGTTTTTTCTACGTTTTTTGTGTGGATATAAAGGGAATTTTTTTTCGGAGAACTCTGAGCACAAATGAACCTTAGAGTTGAGCTCAAAATGCCCCAAAACCATTATTTTCATATAAGGCACATCCATTTTGGCCAAAGTTGCATTCTGAGGAAAAACATTTTTTCCTATACAGCCCTGGCATGCAAATCAAGAAAAAAAAATTAAAAAAATTAAATTTTAATTGATTTTTTCTGGTACTACCTGTGTCGCCCAGCGGCAACCAAATCACCTTTGAGCAGCCACCGCACCACCTATGGATCACCATCGATCACTAGCAGTCCACCTCGGCTGCACCACTGGCCAACCGGCAGTCCACTTTCGCAGCTCTGCCAACAGGCTAACCTTGTCGGCTACTCTGCCAACCACCAGCGCAGGTTTCTTGTAGCTTAAGCTGCAATGGTCCCAAAACACCACCGACAGGCCCCACCCCCTTAGCGCCCACGATCACCCATGTGATCGTTTGCCAGGAAGCCATCCCCCAAGGGCTTATTTATATTTTTTCTTTTGCCAAAGACTTTTTCTTACCTCCTTCTGTTGTTTTTTCTCATAACTTGAGCTAACTGAGGCTATTTTTTTCAAATGAGATAGCATCAGAAAGCTATTTATGAGACACAAATTTTGGGAGGGGTTTCATTTCCATATTTTGTTGTTTCACTAATTTTTTCTAGTCAAAGAGATCCCTTCTTTTTAGTGCTTCCAGGCCGCATACATACTCTATTTTTTGCTCAAAAATAGGCGTCAGAAAGCTCTTAACGAGCTCTCTTTAGATCTGAGACTTTATTTGGAGAATTTGATCAAGTGTTTTACCCATTCATTCTAAATCCTTTATTGCACTATTTTTTCTCTCATTTATCTCAACAAAACCATAACACTAAAAAAAAATACAAAAAATCCCTTTTTCATCTTTTTTTTAGTTCTGAAAGATAATTTATAATAGGCATAAAGTTCTAAAATGGCTTATTCAACATCGGTTGAGCTTCTCACTCCACATAATTTCCATTTGTGGAAATCACGTATGACTAGGGTTTTTTGGTCACGTGGGTTATGGTCTTTTTTAGACATCATTCAATTGGTTTTGACTCATCCTTACAATGTCATGCAGCATAGAAATATGATGGATGAGACCATGGATGTACTTTCACTACATGTTTCAGATAGATTTCTCTTCCATCTTGATGGTTTTTATACCCCTCTTGATATGTGGGAGAAGATTTTGTCTCTCTTTGGCACAGTCAATGAGTTCTGGGTACTTCAAATTGATGTAGAGTTGACATCCATTGGTCCTGATACATCTTCTTCCATTCAGGATTTATTGATGAAATTCAAATCTACTAGGTCTCTCTTAAAGGGTTTTGGAAAGAATAAGACAGATACAGAGTGCATTTACTAAATTATTTCTAAGCTTTGTGGTCCTTTTCAAATTTTTCCTTCTACTTTCCATTCTACCATGGATGCTTTGGGTCTGTGATTTACCATGCCTAGTTTTGATGTTTTCTGTAATCATTTGACTCATGAGTAGGCCAAGCTATCTTAGCTTGATTCTCTCGTAGGATCCAAGAACCAATTATTGGTTGCCCAAACAACTAAGGAGAAACTGAAGCCCAAATTGGAGTCCAAGAAAGGTTCAAAAGGCAGTGATAGTTCCTCAAAGCCACCTCCTAAGTCTGATTCTAAATCACACACTCATCCCAAACATGGGAAATCTTCGAAGTCTGGTGAGTCTTCCTCCATGACTATAAAGTCCACTGGTGAGCCTTGCAGTTTCTGTGGCAAGGAAGGACATCTAGTTTACAGGTGTTGGAAATGGTTAGAGGCTTTAGAGGAAGCTATGTAGCAGAATCATATCACCTCACCTCACTCATTTTCCTCTTCCATAGGGAAAGGACATGCTCTTTCTACATGAGCTTTGTCTTCTGGCGCCACTTGGATTATTTATTCAGGTGCTTCTCACCACATGTCTCACTCTTAGTATCTATTCACCACACTTTCCCACAGTGATACTTCACATATTGTAATTGGTGACTCCACACATCTTGTAGTTACATATTCTAGTACTGTCTCATTCTCTGGAGCTTGTCTATAGGATATACTTCTTGTTCCTGGCATTTTGACAAACCACCTTCCATGTTTTTTAGATTTTCCATTTTCACTCTAGAAAGATAGTTGATTTCTCACCACATGATGTGATTATTTGAGACCTCCATGATCCTGATATTATTGTGGCTACTGGTAGTGTATATCCTTAGTCTCTCTTATATATATTTGATGGCTTCAAGAGTTCAGATTCTTCTGGGGTATCTCTTGTGGCTCATGTAGATACAGTGAGAAGGCTTCGGCATGAGCATTTTGGCCATGTCAATTACAAATACTTAGAGAAGATGAGTACAAAGGCACTTGTGAGTGTGCTTCCTTTGATTTCCTGTATTGATGGTGTATGTCAAGGTTGTGCTCTTGGAAAACATTACAAGGATCCTTTTCCTATAGGTTTCTCCACTTACGCTAAGGAACCTTTGGATCTAGTACACAGTGATGTCATGTCATTTCCAAATCATTCATTTTAAAGGGCTCACTATGTGCTTACTTTCAATGATGACTTCTCCAGGCATACTTGGGAATATTTTCTCAAATACAAATATGATGTCTTTGATACCTTTCATGTTTTCAAGACATTTGGGGAGAAGCAATCTGGTCTTTCTATCAGGAGGATACGCACCAACAATGGGGGAATATGTGAATCAAGCTTTCAGATATTTTTGCACTGATCATGGTTTACAACATCAGTTGACAGTTCCACACACCCCTCAATAGAATGGTGTTGCTGAGAGAAATAACAAAACTTTATGGGAGATAGCCAATTGTATGCTTTAGTCACGTGATATGAAGCCTTCTTTTTGGGCTAACACAATCAATTATGCCATATTCATAATTGAATGCCTCATAAGGCATTATAATATATGAATCCTGAGGAGGCTTGGTCTCAGATCAAGCCTAATGTTTCAACATTCTGAGTTTATGGTAGTGAGTCTTGGGCATTTATTCCAGATGCTCAAAGAAAATCCATGGAGAGGAAGATCTGACTACTCATATTTGTTGGCTATAGTGAGGATGTCAAGGCGTACAAGTTGTTTGATCCTAATTCCAAAGAGGTCTTTTTTCAATGGAATGTCCAATTTTATGAGCGTTATCCTCTTATGGATTCACAATCACAAGCTTCTCTCACACTATCTACTCCATCTTCATCTCTTGATGATTATTTTTCTCTTGATTATGATGATGATGATCCACCATCACCACCACCACTAGCTAATCTATGTATGCCCTAGTGGGCACATTTTATAATTGATACAATAGGTTCTTTGGCAGGTGATCCTATAGATAAACGTCATACTCAAGCTCAGACATCTTGTTCTAGCCTTCTGATTCATTCCATTTTGGATGACCCTCAAAAGTTTTCAAAGGTGACATGTCACATAGAGTGGGATAGTGCAATGGATGAGGAGTATTCTTCTTTGATGAAGAATCATACATGGGATTTGTGTTCTCTTCTGAAAGGGAGAAAATTGGTTCAGTGTCAGTGGTTATATCATACCACGTATGTTGTTCATGGTTCTATTAACAAGTATAAGGCTCATCTTGTTACAAAGGGGTTTTCTTAGGTAGAGGGTATTGGTTACTCTAAGACCTTTTCTCTTTTTTCCAAGATTAATTTATTCACCTTGTACTTTCACTTCTAGATTTATAGGGATGGATAGTTTTTCAGATGGATGTAAAGAGTATTTTCTTGCATGGAGACCTCCAAGAGGAGATCTATATGGAGCAGTCCCCAGGTTTTGTGTAGGACTCTTCCTTATTTTGCAGGCTTGGAAATTCATTATATGGTCTCAAAAAATCCCCTTGGGCTTGGTATGGGAAGATGGACTCTTTCTTTCTTTATATACACTATACGTGTTGTCATTCGAACCACACAGTTTATCTTTAGTGTCAGGGGATTGATATTTTCATACTTGTGCTCTATGTTAATGATATTCTCATCATAGGTAGCTCATCCTCCATGGTTTAGGATATATAGAGAGCATTGATGGAGAAGTTTGAGATGACCAATCTCGGTCTTCTGCATTACTTTTTAGGCCTATAGATTATACAGTCTTCTGATGGGATTTCACTCCTTCAGCAGAATTATGGTCTTGATATGCTTCACATGTTTTATATGCTTGATTGCAAGCCTATTCCTACACCATTTTAGTCAGGTGTTGTGATGTATTACACATTTCCTACACCTCTAGTGGACTCCACTTTGTACAAACAATTGATTGGAAGCTTGTTGTATTTGACACACACCCATTCTAGTCTTTCCTTTGCGGTTGGAGTTGTCTCTAGGTTCTCATGTGATCCTCATGAGATCTATTGGCAATATACCAAATGTATTTTATGGTATCTTTGGGGAACTACAAATTTTGGCATTTCTCTACACATCAATTTCCCCACACATCATTGGCTTCACTGAATCAGATTGGGCTGGTGATGCTAATGATCAGAGGTCTACTTCTAGCTTTGTATTTTGCCTTGGTTATGGTCCTATCACATGATTTTTCAAGAAGAAGACTGCTAGTGCATTATCATCTGCAAAGGCTGAGTACCGAGCAGCGGTGTTAGCCAGACATGAGATTTTATGGCTTCGTGAGTCTATGGTTGAGTTTGGGTTTCCTCCTGATAGTCCCACTATTCTTTGGTGTGACAGTTAGAGTGCCATACACATTTCCTGTAACCAAGTGGAGCATCAGCACACCAAACACATTAAGATCCACATGCACTTCATCATATAGTTGATTAAGGATGGTACTCTCATCTTGGAGTACATACTTACAAAGGATTAGGTTGCAGACATCTTCACTAAACCTTTGGCATCTTCACGCTATCTTTAGTTGCGTGCTCTGCTACGGGTGAAGGAAGTTGTCCTTGGGTGGTCTCAGTGAGGAGAGGACTTCCTTCCTTCATGTTTTTTTCAACATGTTTTTTCCATCTCTTTTTGGAGTAGAGTTTTTCCCATGTGGTTTTCTCTATTTCTCCACTTTATAGATATTTGGTTGTGATTGGGTACCTGATCAGTCTTTGTTGCTAGGACCCAAAATTTACTTCTTTCAGTAGTCATTTCTAGGTTTTAAGTTTCTCCCTAAGTTTATCTTAAGGGGGGGTGTTAGAGTAAAAAGGTATTTATATTTTCACTTATTAATTAAATCATTATTGATTTAATTATTCAGTCACCTTTTTATCTCTAGTTTACTTAAGCTAAACTTTGGGCATGTTATAATTAATTCTTTTATTAATTATTCATGAAACCTAGTTTTCTCCACCTTTTGGTGTTTGATCTCCTTTATAAGGATTGATCTCTTTGTAATTATCATTCCCTGTTTGAATGAATATTTTGTCTTTCAGATCATTCTGAGTTTTGTCTCCAATCTTTTCTTTTGTAGCAGGTTATTTTGTATGCAGTGGATCTTGGTGGTTGAATTCTTCAAATTCTAACATTCTCATCTTATGAAAACTTACAATATGTGAAGGTATATCAAGTTACTAGGTGTTAGGATCCTGCTATATCATCATTGATATACCCATGGTTTCTAACTGCCCATGGTCGTTATCCAAATTATGACCAGATTCCATTGTATTTTATATAGTAGATTTTTGTTGAGGTTCATTTAGGTAGGGTTGTTAATTACACTAATTATCCAGGACATCTAGGACAGGGATGTGGAAGGCTTGCTGATAGAGATGTTTTTCATTGATTTAATTGCTAGAGGCCAGTACACAAGGCTATTTTTGGTTAGAGAGAACATTCTATAGCTCCTTCATTAGGTCTTGTAGCAGATGATGTTGTTCGTAGCACCCAGCTTCAAGGTACGATTGATAGTTTGGGGGACATTGAAAAAGCTACCGCATCTATATCTAGGGATCAAGTTGGTCAGTATTTGATGTCTCGATGACACTCTAGATCATCATGTGGAACATCCTCTAGAAGGACCTCAAATACATGTATAGTATTCCAGGCATCCCTTCACTTTCCATCCTAGAGTGACTTAAAGGAGAGATGAAATGGGTCACATTGACTAGTTTGGTTGAGGATCTTCTAGATGCATATGCATTTATAGCAGCAGAATGATATCCCCATATCTAATGTTAGAGCTCGTGTGGGTAGTGTTAGATACGCTCAGCCGCATCCTTCTCATCACCCAGACCATGACCATAGTGGCAGTGTCCATGAGGATCCACCTACTGACCACTCTATTGCTATAGAAGGAGAGGCACAATGTACAGACCCTTCAGTGAGTGTAGGGCATCATTTCTCTAATGTTGGCCTTGAGGGTGTTGAATTCAACATGACCGCTACGGGTTACCTAGTTTTTTTGACACATCATGATACAATTTCCATGCCATCACATTTGGTTAGTCAGTTGCATTCATTATTATAGGGACATGTGCTGACTTCTCATGTTGCAGATGCAGAGTTGAGCTTGGACCAGGTGTAGAAAAATCTTGATATCTTGGTTGATAGGATCGAGGCTAGAAAGTCTGATTACAAGCAGGTGCCACCATTTACATAGGTACAATTTTTATTTTTAATGTTACAATTTAAGTTAAATTTGCAATATTTCATGGCATGTAAATTTACTTTTTTTATTTATTTTTGATTTCAATACATGATATATATACATATATGTGATATTTTTTCTCTAGCAGGAGATTCCTCTTGTTACTTCTTCTTTGAGGACTGATCGTGTGTGTCATCGAGACTCACTCGATGATGACATCAATAGTGGACTGGTGAGTTTTTAATTTATCGATGTGTACATGTATTTAATTTACACACTTTATAACATGTTTGCTTGTAATATTTTATCATACTTAAAAAGATACATATATTAATTTATATCACTTTCTTTGTAGGGCTCTGCACATCCTTCACAGCATGATAGTCACTCTGGGGACCGCTTAGTGAGGATTCATCATGATGACTCCTAGGCACTTTCATATTTGATATAGACATATTACATGTTTATTTGATGTTATATTTCCTTTCTAGACTCTAGATGATTGACATACATTGTAATTTGATATTATTTGATTTGTATACTTTTGATCTATGTTTGACATGATTGACACATGTTTCATGTTTACAGTACTTGATCTCTATGTTTCATGAACTTACATACTTGATCTATGATTGATTTTTCACATATTATTTACTTTCAGTCTATACATGTGTGATATTTACATACTTTTGAAATCTATGATTCGTTGATCTTGACATACATTATATACTTGATCTAGTGATTTATGTTTTTAAATGTGTTATACTCAAGATCTACATTTGATGATTAAATACTTGACCTATGATTTGATGATGTAGTTATTTTATCTATGTTTGACATGTATTTAATATATACATGTTTGATGATCCATGTTATATGTTTGATGATCTAAGTTATATGTAAGTTTATTCTATGAATGATTTTTGACATGCTATATACTTGAGATCTATTTTTTCTAATCTTACATTTTTAATAATTTTTTATATATATTTACATTCGACATGTACTTTATATTTAACGTTGATGATCTAAGTTATATTAAATTTTTGACATCTAGATGATATAAAGCATCCCCTTAAGACATGGTCAAGTAGTAAACAACAATAATGACTCCTTTTAAAATACATGTCCTAATGTAATCAACTATAAAAATAAAGTAGATCCTAATTAAGTATTACAACATGCATGATACGTGCATTCATATTCCAACTAGATAAGTATTCACATGACCTAATTAATCAACTAGATAAAAATAAAGTATTGCAACATGCATGATACACATTCATGTATTCCAACTAGATAAGTATCCACATGACCTAATTAATCAACTAGATAAAAATAAAATATTGCAACATGCATGATACACATTCATGTATTCCAACTAGATAAGTATCCACATGACCTAATTAATAAACTAGATAAAAATAAATTATTGCAACATGCATGATACACATTCATATTCCTGGATAAGTAATAAATCATCTCCTTAAGACATTTTTGAGATATTATAAAGTTTAGAAAATTGCTTCATTCACTACAGACACTAGTAGGAAAGAATGGAGCTAAGAAAACTTATGGTCTCATCCGTGAAAAATTTAGTACAGATCATATTTCTTGTGTGATTTATTCCACACCAAGTGGTTCAGCTCACTCTTGGATAACATTTAATATTCTCTCATGGTCATCAGTATCAAATCTCCACTTACGAACGCCACATCTTGCAACTGGATGAAGAGATACGACAACAACAATTACAAGATGGCTATACTAATAAACCTTGTTGTTAGGTTGATAATAAATAAAACTATTCCCATGTTTAATTATTTTGATATACTTCAAATATGTTCTTTGCACAACGAATGAACCTACACAGACAAGTTCAACAACATATATAGATGTGAAATTAACCATTAACACACATAATTCCATCACAAGTTGGACCTCAATTATAATAAATTAAACATAAATACACTACTAACATGTGGGAAACATAATTCCATCACTTGTTTCATTCTTTGTTAGCTTCATCTTCTCCTTGGTGCGACGTAATAAATAGTAACTAACACCTTCCACATTTCTAGGATCTACTATTACTGCAAAAACATGTCCTACAAAATATGTTTTCATATTGACCTGTAAATATAAAATAAACATACTTGTATATTTTACTAGATATATGTACAATCTAAATTGAATAGTAAAAATAATAACATGTGTACATCCTCGCTATTGATGGATTGATTTTATGAATCCTTTAAACTTATATATACATGTACCAGTTTTGATCAAACTTGAAATATGGTCATAATTGGTAGAAATCAATGGAATGTCGGCAAAGCTTTCATCCTCAACTTAATCATTTATAATAGTAACATCTAGTGGAACCAAATTTCACTCTCTAAAATATCCACATTTTGGTTGATACATTCACCATAGTTTTTAGAAATACAGTCATAACAAAAGCATGAGTAATCTCTAGTGTATAATGACCACACATTACTATCTATACTCATAACTGAATGAAGGGATGTTGTTTTTTCTACCCTCTTGCATCCATGGATTGATCTTCTATCAATACATGAACAAGACACATGTAAAAATTTAAGACAAGTTGAAATCATATATATACATGTTCTTTAATGATCAATAAATTTAAAGTGTACATAAATTTAAACTGAAACAAGTGGTGTTGCATTTATACCTGATATCTCCCAGAATACTCTAAATGGAATGACTCAATCCAATCGTGATGATGTTTTATCCTTATTTTGCACCACAAAATGTGTCTTGCACGACTCAACTACATCACAAGAATTATTTATACAATATCCCTAATAGTTGAATTGATACTTTCTTAAAGCATGTTTGATACAAGCTCCTATACCATCATGCTCTCCCTTTTCATGTCCACTCTCAAAGAAAATACAAATATTTGGTATCAATGATATCTGCATATTGCATAAAATGGCCTTGCTGATTTAAATTGTGTCGCACATCCATCTGACTAAATGAAATGCTTTTCAATTTTGATTCCTTTGTTTTCCAAATATCCAAAAAATGACTCAGCAATGCTCGACAAAATGTATGTCATGTTCTTTATCATCACTAATGTAAAAGTGATATTCTTTCTTTATGAATCGTGCTTGATATGTACTTTCAACACCATCCAAATCTAATTGTGCATGTCGATAAGACACGTGTACCATGATAGTGAAATGCTCTATATAGTAGTATTCTGCTTGAAGTTATTTTTGAGAAACAAAAGAGTAATTCTCTGCAAAGTCAACAACTGATAAAATTTCTCCAGCTGGAAAATTTCTCTTAGTATTTGGAATTTTTATGATTGTCATTTAGAAAAAAAACATGATGTATATATGGTTGAATCAATTTATGAAAATTCTTCATAAATGTTGCAACAAGTATCTCCTCCTCTACATATTCCAACCTTGTTGATTATTTCCCAACTTTTGTTTCAGACTTTATGTACTTGTAACTCTTATATTTTACCATCCTTTTCATGTCAGTATCTTCAAGTATCAAAGTAAATTTAGCCAAATCCTGACATATTTGACAAGGTCCTCTTATGCAATTTATTTCACGTATTTCATGATCAATTGGTTTGTTACATAAGATTAAAGCTACGAATTGGATTGGACATTTAGGAAAAGAATTTTGAGAACCACCACTTTCTTCTATCATCTTTCTAAACCCTTGATATTAGAGATCAAAATCAATATGATATCGACAACAATAAGTTTCAAAAGATTTATTTATCTTTACAAAATATGGCTTTAATCTTTCAAACATTGTTTGTCCAATCTTAATGTGAGGATTTGAATTACAAAATGACAGATAAAATTCATGTTGTGTGGTTTCCAACCAATTTTTTGTGTGCTAAAATATTCCTTAGGCCCAGTCCTCTTCTTGATAACATCTTTTGTTTTTGGTGAAGGATGATTATGATCAGTCCAAAATGTCGTAACCAAGTTCCTAATAGTTTCTTTAATCCTATCAGAGTGAGGATCTCTACACATTAGTACCCAATTATCTTCCATTGTAGTATCATCCAAATTGATTCTCCTTTTCAAATAATGTGGTATCGTCTACCTACTATACCCGATATGAGATGAAAGTGAAAATTTTTGTCTTTTTTGGGACATATTTTTATTTAAAATAGATGTCAGTATCACTCTTATTAAAATGGACTTATCTGCAAATCTAGTTGTTTTCCCAATGGAATGCAAACCTTCCTAAACAATTTCAACAATATTTCTGTGTAAGTAAGATGATTTTTTCCTTTTCAAACATGCATCTACACCCAAAAAATTTAATGGCTCTTTTAACTCATTTTTAAGAACTGTAATTGATAATAGTTGGGTTTTTTCAAGTGTATCAAGATTCTCAAATTGTGCAATTATTTTCTTAGAATTTTTATTCAATGCCCTCTTCGTAGTATTTATGTGTTGTTTATCATAATCTCTCAAATTTTCTACATCCATTTCAATTAAATGATCTATGCTTTTACAATTAATTTTCTCTTCAAATGTTGGGCTAGACTAACATTCTCATCTGTTTCTTGTACTTCGGCTGCATACAAAATTTTAAAAAATCTCTTAATATCTCATCTTAAGGGGACCTTGATGAAATAAGTATAAATAGGCTCATGTAAAAGGGAATAATTAATAAGCTAATGAGAGAGACACATACTTATTTTACCTGGGGATGACCCTTCTCAAAAGTCCATTACTTCAACTTGGGATATCCCTTGTCTGATATATTCTTCATCAAAGGCTATGTACACAACAAAAACAATAGTCTTAAGGGGAAAGACCCAAAATGCATATTCACTACAAAGAGGCTAAATTGAGATAGTGAGAGAGATTCAAAGAGAGAGAGAGAGAGAGAGAGAGAGAGAGAGAGAGAGAGAGAGAGAGAGAGAGAGAGAGATGTGCACTNAAAAAGAGAGAGAGAGAGAGAGAGAGAGAGAGAGAGAGAGAGAGAGAGAGAGAGAGAGAGAGAGATGTGCACTTTTTTGGGATCTTGGTGGTTGTGCTTGTTGAGCTTGTGATGACCCTTCTCCAATTTCTGAAGGTTGTGCTTTTCAAGCTTGCGATGACCCTTCTCCAACTTCAAAAGGTTGTGCTTCTTGAGCATTTCCTACATACAAAGATAAAATTATTAAACAAAAGTATGAATGAAATTTCCTATGTATAGAGTCATATTAATCATTAGATAAGTCTCAATAGGTCATAAAACCTATCATACATCCTAATAGGTCTAATTAGGTCATAATAGGTTTAATTTGGTATAATTAGGTCCTAATAGGTCTAATTGGGTATGTTGGAAAGTGATGTTTTTGGTATGTTATAAGACACTTAATGGTTTTTGATTTATGGAAACACATCTGATAGTATGATCAAGATAAGTACAATTTTGATGATTCAGTTCTTAAATCGACTAAGTATAGAAACATATTTACAGAGTATAACAGTATTATTTTGGGCAGCGAAGATCGAGTATGATGTTTGATGAAGAGAGAGGTTAGAGGAAGATACAATGGAGTATGTATGACCTCTACCAAAGATTGATTTGGTTTTGGTGATGACTACAAAGAGTTAGAGTGATTTGAAGACATGTGAAGACATCAGAATAGCGTAACAGAGCAATTGTACAGTCACGATGATTAAGGGAGTATGAAGTGGACTCCTAGCATGCTAAGTTGGATTATGATTGTGGATAACCTATATTTTGGTTATGTAGGAGTTTTGAATTTGTATTTACTCTTTATATTATTAATTTTTTTTTGTAATAAAGAGCCGACCAAGTGATAATGAATAAGAGAGCCGACTAGATGATGATGATGATAATATATATATGAAGAACATTTTGTAAATTGAAGTGATGTAAGGATGTGAATGAGATATCTGATAGCATATGAGAGAGCAGAGGTTGACATAGATTATTTAAGAGCTACAATTGGAACTACTAAGCATTGAAGATGCTAGTTTTGTTCATTACTGAGAACACTTTGTAACAGAAGTATTGATTTTAAGAAATGTAAGCTCAGTTTACCCCTAAGAGGGTGTTGTATACCTTTAACAAGGTTTTTATTCCTTTAACAAAGAAATGTACTATGTAATATTCAGCTCCTAATAGGACTAGGTCTCCTAATAGGGACATTATACTTTAGTGCATGTTTGTGGGTACCATCCCAACTAGGGTTTTCCCTTAGCTAAGGTTTCATCGACTTCAAATCATGGTGTAATGAGTTGTGTTTTATTTTCTTATGTTCTTTTCATTTTAGAAATCATATGGTTTATGTGGAATTGGTTTAATTTAAATTTAAAGTGGTTTAATACTGATTCACCCCCCCCCCCTCCAGTATTACTTAATCCTAACAATTGGTATCAAAGTTGTTGGCCCTTGAAGAGAAAGTTTAACAACTTAAGGGAGGTTAAGATGGATTCAGTAATTTTTGAAGAAAACTTTGAAGCGGCACTTGAAGACCTTGATAAAGAAAAGGTAGAGAATGGTGACTTGAGATTCAATTTAAGAAGAGCTGAGGGATTCATTAAGAAAATGAAAGATTAGCTTGAAATTTCTAGAAGTCAGAGATAGGATCTTATGGTTCAGATAAAAGAAGATCCAAACAATGATAATTCAGATCAGATAAAGAAACTTGAACAAGAGAATGATAGTCTGAATCTTAATAATGAATCAATGGCTAAAGAGATTCAACAAGAAAAGGATGCTAAAAACAAGATTGAAGAAGCTTTGAAGGATGCTAATACTGTGATGGGACAAATGAAGAATGAGCTTGACCATTACAAGAACAAGTATCTATAATTGGAGAAATATAATCAGATCATAAAAGGTGAACTTTTTGAGACAAAGAAACACATTAAGATACTTCACATGAGTAGTGACTTGATCGATGAACAAAGAGACAGACAGAAACCTAAAGGAGATATGACTAGTGTTGGCTTCAATGAAGTTGAATGTTCTAAGATTCAAGAAGAGAAACCTGATGCGAAGATTGATGAAGAAAAACCTATTCTTGAAGAACCTAGATAAAAGATCAAACCTTTCAGAGGAAGATTTTTTGGTTATAACAAGTTTGGACACATGAAGAAAGATTGCAGAGGTAATGCCCCTTTCAAAACTTTTTCTAGTTATTTTTTTAATTATCATGCATATGGGCACAAGAAAGTAGAATGCAGGAAACCTGATCAATCTATATATAGACATGATAACATCATAAGAGAATCAATAGTTAAACACACATGTTATAAATTTAATAACCTTGGGCACATTACAAAGTACTGTAAGTTACAAGTAAGTCAGAAAAAACCTCCTCCTATATGCTACAAATGCAACAATCCAGGGCATATAGCAAATTTCTGCAGATACAATAGAGAAGACAACAGAAGAGTACCACCTCCTATGAATACAAAGAGGAATGATAGTGATACTAGTAAGAGTCTTGCAGATTACAATGATACTGGTAAGAGTCTTGCAGATTACAAAAATAAATTTGAAAATTGTTTCAAGAAAGGAGAAGATAACAACAGTGGTAGGGTATGGAAAGTCAAAGATTCAAGTGAGATATTGGTTTAGGGAGAGACAGTAGATGCTACTGGATCTTCACCTGATGTGAACACATCGACCTAAGTGGTCGATTATGGCCTTAGCGGGAGCATTGGATAAAGATATTAGAATATATCCAGCCCTATATTATGAGTAAGCTACAGGGAGCTTAGTTATGATAAGTGCAGACATCATAGAACTTAATTATATCTGAGAGTGTAACATTGAATGATGCATATTCTATGATCACGGGAATTGTGATTGAATGGACAGTGTACAAAGCTAAGTGTATTGGTTAATGTGCATTTTACACTTAACGATGAATAAAAGGACATCTGAGATACTTATTTCTTTACCATTTGAAGAGAAGAGACCTAAGAAAAGTAGAGATCAAAGAGTATCAGATCATCTAACAGCTATATTATGTGATCGATCGAAGTGGGAATTTGAAATTCAGCATAATTAAGGTATTTAAATCATCTACTCATAGAGAATTTATGGATTCACCTTTGATTTATGATGTTGTAGATCAACCTAGATACAAATTCAAGAAACATTCATTTAAGTCTTGTGAAGATGACCCTGAAGGAGCATTTTCCTATACACCACATGGCATCTTGCATGTAGAGGATATTAGGGCTTACATTCATTGCAGGTATGATATATTGGGTATTGATGAGATTTCTATTGAAATGGAATACATGATTGATTATGGTAAAATGAAGGATGAATTCAAACACATAGACAACCTAAGCATTATGAAAATGTTATATTTGTATGAATTCAACGAAGATGAATGGTTCAAAATCTTACTTAGCAAAGTTCATGATCAATTCATATAGATAGGAGAGTAACCTGTAAAGATATGTAGTTAGTTGATTCATGATATAACTAGGTTAGACAACACTGGAGTTATCCCTATGGTAGAGAAGCATATAAAGAAATAATTTGAAACCCTAACAAGTTCTAAATGGGACAGACAAGCTATGACAATGAATGATATTTCCCAGTAGGATTTTAAACTGATTGCAATGCTACTTGGATACAAATTTTAATACAAAATTAGACCTAATTTAGTTTCAATAGGATTCATTATGATGACTTACAGGATGGTAAAGGAAAACACTACATATAACCTATGCGAGCTGGTTCTGGCACAATAATTTTTGGAGAATGTAAAGCTAGTCAAGAAGGATAAATCTAAGACCTTTAGATTTGGCTCACTTCTAGTTCATAGGTATATCCACATTGAGCATAAGTTCACTGGCATGCACCCTAGAGCATGGAATGATAGCATACCCACTGGTATTCAGATTTCACAAAGCTACCAAAGACAAAACAACACATAGATAGATGGAGAACTGTTTGGCATGATCAAGATTCTTCAGAGGAAAATGAAAGAGAGATTCAAAATTCCTGAAGAGTTAGTTGAGAAATATAAGGATACAATCTATTTCATGGTTGAAACTGACTATGTATGTTTTGAGGCAATTGTAACAAGAAATAAATGGTGGTACCCCATGGCTTATGAAGTCAGTTCAGAGGTTTTGGTTATGCAAATTGAACATGTCTTGGCATCTAAATTTGATACATCTGAGGAGAGATGGGGCACATATGAAGATAAATTAGCTAAGGTCGGAGAAGAACAGACTAGAGGCTTAAGAAGGAGAAGAGTGGAGAATAATTGATGATTGTGAAGCTAAGGCAGGTTTTACTAAAGAAGAGATGAGATAAGTAAGGAAGAAGATAGCAGAGAGATCTTCTAGGTTTCTAAGTACAGCTACTGTAGCCCATCCACCTCTATAAATTGAGTAGGTAGTTAGTACTGCTTCTACTATTATTGATTTAACTACACCCTCACCACCAAAGAAGACTTCACAGGTAGAAAATATTGTTCCCCAGTGAAACACTAGGCCCACTAAACTAGACTCACCTCCTAAGAATCAAAATACTAAAGAAGTAGAAGAAAAGAAAGTTGAGAAAGATACCACAAGTGATAGATAGGTATGGAAGCCTGATATAAAGATGTTGGAGAAGAGAGATATTGAGAAAGGAAATCTTGTTTCAGTGAACAAATATTATGATAGGTATGAATGATCTAACAAACTAGTGATTGAGGACATAGTGATTAACCATTTACTTGTTTTCAAAAAGAATCTATTAGAGATAGAAGGCAGTGTACCTGAGTAATTGTATGGAAAACTAGAAATTTGAAAAAAACTTGCACATATTGAAGATGGGGCTATAATAAATCAAGCTATTGAGGACATGTTGTCAGTAGTTTCAGTACAAGAGAGAGAAATAATGTTGGGAGCACTCAAACCTTGGTTAAGAACCAAATCAAGATTACTGAAATTATGGGCAGGAAATATGAAGAAGTCATAAAAGAGACTTAGAAGGCATTAGATCATATACTTATGAGTAATATTCCTGAGAATACTTCATCTCCTAAACCTACTATGCCTACACCTTTAGGGATTGGAGAGAGATCTAAGACAGTTGAGGTAAGTGTTGAGAAGAGAGAAGATAACATGCAGCTAGATTTCTATGTTTCTAGTGTGCCTATAACCCTTGACACTTCACTTGATGAGAAAGATCCATTTGAAAGGAAAAATGATAATACAATGGTTGTTGAAGATGAATAGAAAGAAGAAAAATAGAAAGAGGAAGAAGTGAAAGAGGTAGAGCAGAAAGAAGAAGAGGCAAGAATTGAAGTAAAAACTAAAATTGACACATCTACTATTGTATTGTTGGCAAGTAAAGATAAATTTGTAACCACAGATGTTGACAACATGGATGAGGATGAACTGATGAGACTATCCTTCATCGCATTCTCAAAGGCAAAAGAGATATCTGAACAGAAAGGTAACAAGAAGACTAAGTTAATGACTAGGGCAATTGATACTGTGAATAAACTGCTTCTAGTACCTATTGTTTTTCAAAGTAAAGATGAAGTAGAGAACCTGAAATTGGCACTACATGATTTTGATAGTCACTATGAGTCCTTAGTGAAAATTTATTAAGAGAAGGCAAAGAAAAATTATTTAGAAAAGAAGTTGATGGAAGTATGCCAGTCTATTTCATGGGACTTGGGAATTATGAGATCATATAAATCAAAGGCTAGAAGTTGTGTCACACATGGAATGATTTTATACAGCTATTGTATGAACCCTATCAGACACATTCATAATATTGAAGATATTATTGCAAAGGACAGGGAAACTCTAAAGAGCATGATGGAAAGTTGTGAGACCTCCTCACAATCTGTAATGGAAATGGACAGAGAGGTAACAAGGACTCTTAATAAGTTGGATGTCTTGGATATAGAGAAATGGAGAGTAATGAAAAGATTTGGTTTGTTGAAGATCCTAATCACTCCTAAGCTATCAATTCTTGAAGTTCATCTATCTGACATGGAGAAGACTGCAGAATCATTAACAAATTCTATGCCTACGGAGTTAAAAGTAGTAGAGACATTATCCTATGCACTGAATGGACAAATTCATGTTAGTCAGTTATTGGTAGAGTGATGGAATGCAGAAGTGAAGATCTTGGAAGATTCCTTTCAAGATATTCTAAAACTAGTGAGCAAGCATTAATTCTACATTTTTGTAAATTTTGGATGCACCTTTGCCATTTTTGTCAAAGGGAGAGAAGAGAGAAGATAAAAATGAGAGAAGTAGAGAAGAGAATAGTTTTATGTTGGAACACTTAGTCATTTTTTGATAAGTGTTGCCATCATTGCCAAAGGGAGAGATTGTTGGAAAGTGATGTTTTTGGTATGTTATGAGACACTTAATGGTTTTCATTTATGGAAACACATCTGATAGTATGATTGAGATAAGTACAATTTTGATGATTCAGTTCTAAAATTGACGAAGTATAGAAACAAATTTACAGAGTATAACAGTATTATTTTGGGCAGCAAAGATTGAGTAGAATGTTTGATGAAGAGAGAGCTTAGAGGAAGATACGATGGAGTGTGTATGACCTCCACCTAAGATTTATTTGGTTTTGGTGATGATTACAGAGATTTAGAGTGATTTGAAGGCATGCAAAGATAACACAGCAACGTAATAGAGAAGTTGTACAGTCGCGATGATTAAGGGAGTATGGTTTAGACTCCTAGCATGCTAAGTTGGATTATGATTGTGGATAACCTATATTTTGGTTATGTAAGAGTGCAGAATTTTTATTTACTCTTTACAATATTAATTCTATTTTAATGGAGAGCTGACTAAGTGATAATGAATAAGAGAGTTGACTAGATGATGAAAAAGATATATATATATATATATATGAAGAAAATTTTGTAAAGTGAAGTGATGTAAGGATGTGAATGAGATATCTGATAGCAGATGCGAGAATAGAGGTTGACAGAGATTATTGAAGAGCTACAACTAGAACTATCTAAGCATTGAAGATGTTGGTTTTTCTCATTACTAAGAACACTTTGTAAGAGAATTATTGATTGTAAGAGTTGTAATCTCAATCTACCCCTAACAGGGTGTTGTATACCTTTAACAGGGTTGTTATTCCTTTAACAAGGAAATGTACTATGTAATATTCAGCTCCTAATAGGGCTAGGTCTCCTAATAGGGACATTATACTTTAGTGCATGTTTGTGGGTACCATCCCCACCGGGGTTTTTCCTTGGCCAGGGTTTCCTCGACAAGAAATCATGGTGTAATGAGTTGTTTGCTATTTTCTTATGTTCTTTTCATTTCGGCAATCATATGGTTTATGTGGAATTGGTTTAAGTTTAATTTAAAGTGTGGTAATACTGATTCACCCCCCCCTCTCAGTATTACTTAATCCTAACAGGGTCTAATTAGGTCCTAAGGGGTCTAATTGGGTCTAATTAGGTGCTAATAGGTCTTAAGGGGTCATATTACTCATAGTGGTTTTAATGAGGTCTTAAGGGGTCATATAACCTATCATAGGTCCTAATAGGTCTAATTAGGTCCTAATAGGTCTAATTGGGTCTAATTAGGTCCTAAGTGGTCTAATTGGGTCTAATAAGGTTCTAATAGGTCTTAAGGGGTTATATTACTCATAGTGGGTCTGATGAGGTCTTAAGGGGTCATATAACCTATCATAGGTCATAATGGGTATAATTAGGTCTAATTAGGTCCTAATAGGTCTAATTGGGTCTAATTAGGTCCTAAGTGGTCTAATTAGGTTATGATAGGTTTAACTGGGTCTAATTAGGTCCTAAGGGGTCTAATTAGGTGCTTAAGGGGTCATATAACCTATCATAGGTCCTAATAGGTATAATTATGTCCTAATAGGTCTAATTGGGTCTAATTGGGTCTAATTAGATCCTAAGGGGTCTATTTGGGTCTAGTGGGGTCTTAAAGGGTCATATAACCTAGATCATAGGTCATAATAGATCTAATTGGGTCTAATTAGGTGCTAATATGTCTAATTTGGTATAATTAGGTCCTAATACATCTAACTGGGTATATTTAGGTGCTAATAGGTCTTAAGGGGTCATATTACTCATGTTGGGTCTAATGAGATCTTAAGGGGTCATATAACCTATCATAGGTCCTAATAGGTCTAATTAGGTCCTAATAGGGCTTATGGGTCTAATGGGGTCTTAAGGGGTCATATAACCTATCATAGGTCCTAATACGTATAATTAGGTATAATTAGGCCCCAATAGGTCTAATTAGGTTTATTTAGGTCCTAAGGGGTCTACTAGGTCTAAAGGGGTCATATTACTAATAGGTCTAATTAGGTGCTAATAGGTCTTAAGGGGTCATATTACTTATAGGGGTCTAATGGGGTTTTAAGGGATCATATAACCTATCATAGGTCCTAATAGGTCTAATTAGGTCTAATTAGGTCCTAATAAACCCAATTAGGTCTAACTAGGTCCTACTAGGTCTAGTTGGGTCTAATTAGGTCCTAATAGGTATAATTAGGTCCTAATAGGTCTAATTGGGTCTAATTAGGTCCTAATGGGTCTAATTGGGTCTAATTATGTGCTAATAGGTGTTAAGGGGTCATATTACTCATAGTGGGTCTAATGGGGTCTTAAGCGGACATATAAGCTAGATCATAAGTCCTAATAGGTCTAATTGGGTCTAATTAGGTGTTAATAGGTGTTAGAATAACTGAGAGGGGGGTGAATCAGTTGCCTCAAAAATATCCCAATAAATCAACCCAAAAAATTAGTATCACAATATTAAGCCTCTACTTATGTTTAGTCCTACAAGATAAATGCCTTCAAACAATATTCACAAATAACTACTTCTCGAAGTTCACTGTTAAACCTTATTCTTACTTTTACCAATTAGCAGTCTTTCATTTACCGAAAAATAGTAAATTACTCAGTGTATACCGATCAATCTAGATTTAGATTTAGTTATTTGACACATGGATTTTTAATGTAGAAACCCTGTTAAGGGAAAAACCACTTGGGACAGGTAACCCAAAATTTTCACTCTTCTGAAGTGAGCTCGGTGAAGAGCCAACCCTGTTAAAGGTTACAAACACACTGTTAGGTGTGACCTTGTTAGAGGATTTAAATAGAATAGTTTGTCACTTGATATCAGGTATCTCTATGCTACCTTCCTTGTCCAAACTCCTTTGGTTTGGCAAATGGTGTCTGGCATCTCATGTTATCTTCATGATCAAAATTTTTGATACTCCTTGGGATGTATCTCAATATAGAAAGGATCTTTAAATCCTGCTCGGTTAAGAGAATTTCTGAATCAATGGTTAAACTGAAATAGTAAACAATCTGTTCACATATACAACTATAAACTTACAGATTTTTAGATCAATTTTAAGCTCATTATACCTTTCTTATCAGTGTATCTTTTCAATACATTTTCTCCACTTCTTTCTGCTCAGTGATGTTGTGCTTCTCTATTGCTCAGTGTCCGTAGAAATCTTTAGCTCTTTCCTTGGCTTGATTGATCAGCACTGTATGAAGTTGTTCTTCATCAGTATCCTTCTTCTCTATTCACTCCCTAATTCATAATGAATTGGATTGTCCCTTTATAAACATGATATCACCATTTCTCACTTCTTTATTTTCTTGTTCTTGGCGTGATCCACAATCGTAGCCAATCTTTCTCTAAAGCTTTACTCCAATTTTATCCCTTAGATTTCTCCTTGACAACTGGATAAAACAGCTTTAAATCTTTTACGTATCTCTTTCTTTATCTTTTCGATGAAAACAAAATTAACAACTAGTTAAGTCTATCTTTAGTTCTTGCTAGCTAAGTATTTTGTCATTTCTGAACTTCAGTTATTTTTGGTGTTTAACTCTTTGATAGCTTCGGTCAACACTTCAGTTCTCCTCGGCATCTCCGTCAGGGTTTTCTGTCCGTTGGGCATCACTGTGAAGTTCTTCTCGTTGGTAATTCTTGTGATTCTTCTCGTCGGTAATGCTTGTCAGTTTTCTTTCTCAGGCATCACTGTGACTTTAGTCTTAGGTTTCTATGTCCGTCAGGTTCCACTTGTAACCACCTAAATTTGGTCTGTTCCAACTATGGACCCTATTTTCCCTAAGTGTGATCATACCCTCGATTATGTCAAAATGACCCTGTTACTGCTTGACATAATTATTCTAATCAATTTAATGTCCTAGGTGATTTTTATCACTAATTTATATTAACTATTATAGCCATATAATTTAAATCAATTTCGACCAATCAAATCAAACCACAATCAAACATAGCTATAATATTTAATTATAAAGGAATTAAATGAATCCTTAAGTCAATTACCCACTTGCAATTAACCTATTCCCCTAGCCTATTTAATTAAAATGGCTATAGTCCCCTAATTATTAAAAAGCAATTTCATTGTTTAAATAATTAAAACCTATATTTCTAAATGAATTAAATAAGTTTATTTCATTTATTAATATTCCCTCAAACCCCAACCTAACCTATCTCAACCACTT
>MU216785.1:223170-263066 GCA_018584345.1 Thuja plicata | reverse complement strand
TCCACTTTCTCAAGCTTGACCTCCTTAAGGTCCACTTTCTCAAGCCATCCTCTTACATCCTCCCTTGCCTCTTTAAGGCCTTCATTAATGCCTTATTAATGAAAGATGCCTTAAGCCTATGTCTCTCTCATGCCTCATTAATGCATTGGGCATTAATGGCTCTTACACCTTCATTTATGAATCTTCTAATTCATAAATGAACCTTGTCCCCCTCTCTCTCTCCTATTCTTCTATAAATAGAAGCCATTTTTGAGAGGAAATAAGCCTTCACATTAGATCAAAATTACATTGTTATGCTGTTGAAATAACATTAGAGTCATATTTCATCTTTCATTTCATGCTTTTGCATTGTTTTCATTTCAACTTTTAGAGCTAGATTGCATGCTTTATCATCTTTTAGCTTGTTTTTAATCTAAAATCCTTCATGCTAGGTTGTATTCCTCACTGATTTGTAGCATATTCTGAGGGCTGATATGTTACTAATTACACTCTTCCTAGTTAGCAGGAAATAGGTCGATGTTAGTGGTTTTGAACATTTTATCTAACCTTTCAAGCTAATGCAATGACTTATTGAGTGTTTGTGTCTTTTTCATCAGGTACCCATTTACACACACATTTCTAGCGCCCACCGTGGGGCACAAATTTTGATTTAGCCTCATTTTCTAACTCTTTTTGGCAATTTGCATACTCAGGAATTGATCATAGAATCGCATTTAATCTTGCAGGATCACATCTCGGATACGCCCTCACACCGCGTAAATTCTGGCTCGCATCCGGGATTTCCCGGATCATTTCTGGTTCTGGCTCACATCTAGTCAGCAAGGGCTCATATCTGGTGAATAGGCTCACATCCCGGATACTATATTGCATTCAGTAGGATTTTAGGCTCGTATTTGGTTGAAAAGATTGTCTACTTCATTTGCCTAATCCTAACAAGTTTGACAAGTTGTGCTTTTTGTCTCTTATAGGTTAACAAGTGTTTTGTAGGTATTTTTGGTGGTTTTCATGGAGTTGGGTTAAGCGGATACTAATGTGGTTTTTACAGGTTTCCAAACCCCCCCCATCTTGACTTCTATTTTATTTGCTTTTCAAAACACTTAAGACCATTTCTCCACTTGCTAAAACAACTAGATATTATGCTCTTTTCCTCTTGAGGAAAATCAGAAAATTGGACATTGTCTTATCATTTGCGATGAAATTAGGGGTAACTAAATAAGCAAACACACTATTTAATTCATTTTGGGATAGAAATTGAACAAACACAATTCACTAAATCATGTGGGATCAATGAACAAAATCGTATAATTCTTTTCGGATTCAGTAATTAAACAAAACAAAGCACTAAATATGTGGACTCAATGAACAAACACATCGTTTAATTACTTTTGGATTAGAAATTGAACAACACAAACTCACTAAATTTTATGGTTAAATTGAACAAAACAAACTTTCCCTTTCTATTTTCTTTAAAGATAGGAACAATTAAATCAGGCTCAACATAGCTTGAGGGAAAGAACCTTTGTTTTAAGTGTTTGAGGAGAAAACGGCATAGACTAGGAGAGTATGCTCTTCTTCTTTTGAAGAATTAGAAATCTAGAAATCCTAAGCTCGCCAATCCTAGTTACCGATCTTTTTAACAGTAGAGGGCGTGCCAATTGAGAAAAAAATCTCCTGGGAATGACCCAAGTGAGGACAGGTCTTACGCCGACCCTTCCAACTCACAATAAATAGTTGCTTCCTTGTAGGCCAAAGCCTTGGAAGACGGAACTGGTTTTGTTCTTGGAATTTTTACATCATTCCTTGAACATATCGGGGTATATATAGAGCAGAGCTGCTTGAATCTTGCTTGCGAGACTATATATTCAGGTACTCATAGGGCTATACGCCTCAATTTTTCCTTGTGCAATTCTATGGGGCGCAGTTTCGAACGGATTGCCCAATAATCTACAACACATTCAACTGAAAGAATACCCGATTCATCCCCAAAAGGGTGATAATCTTTGTGCAAGGAAAAAATTAATTGCCCCAAGACACTCATCATATCATGCCTTCACTTGCATTTGGAGTTAGCTAATACAACATCATGACTGGAGCCATTGCGTGCTTGGTGATGGTTGTATTCTGATTAGCATTTGAGTGTGTACCTAAGTCAACAAACAAAGATTTTCATCCTCCACCTAGAAAATAGGACAAAAGAGTGTTTGATTCATCCCCTTAACAATGCAAAACTGTTTGACGTGTCCAAAACATCACTAAAAAGATAAGCTCCTCAAAAACAATCAAAAAATTTCAAACCCTGGAGTACAAGTGTTTTTCACATCCTACAAACACCTCTTCATGAAATCTGGAAACAAACACCTTCACACACTTCAAAAACAAATTTTTCAAAATTGACCAAAACTGACAAGACCATCATAATATTGCATCCTATTTTTCTCAAGTCCTATTCAGGATTTAGGATCGTATCTGGTGCATTGGATCACATTTAGTCAGCATATAGTCGTATCCAAGTTTTAGGATCACATCCAGTGCCATCAAAGGCTCGTATCTGGGAGCTCGCATTCAGGGTAGTGGGAATTTCTAGCAATTTTTCTTAGGTCTCAGTTGATTTAGGTACCCTTTTTTCTCTTTAGTTGGTCCCTATTGTCTCTTCTGGTCTCCCTACTGTTATTTTCAAACACTTTCGAAACGTCCACCTTGCATGCATAGTTAGTCTTTCATGATCAGTTCAATACATGTGGTCTATTCATTTTCTATCAACAACTTGATTCCCAGCTCACTATCAAGGCATTCTAACCCTCTGACACTGAAATTATTTACATCCACCAACAAACAAATAGTTACTTCTACCTATACACGCCCACTTGAATGATCTCGAATCCTTACTTGCACTATTGGAAAACATTAACAAAGTTGAGAAACAAACTTCATGGTTAACATGAGACACAACCAGTACACAACTAAAGGATCAAAAGTGCCTCCTAAAACACCACACTTCCAAGGAGAAACTTCTTGCAGTTCCCTTTTTGATCTTGATTCACCTCAAATGGATAGCCACACTAACGAGTGGAGTAAGGCCTTTGAGGGTTATGATGATGGCAAATGAGCACAATCCATAGGCACAGAAGAAGAAGAAAGACCCAAGTTTGAACATAATCCATTTGGGTCAGATAGTGAGGAAGAAATCCCTAAAGATGAATACGAGAAGCTTAAACAAAGAAAAAAGATCCACAAGTTATTGGAACGAATAATTGGCGATGATAAAGAAAAGTACTTTCTCCATCTAGCATCCACAGGTGTCAAATTACCCAAGGATTACAATGTGGAAGATCTCAAAGAAAAGGAAGTACCAAACCCCATATCTATCCTTACCAAATAGCTCAATCAGATGCAAATGGAGCTCACGAAACTCAAACAAGAGAAGGACAAACCTAAAACAAAATACTCTTTGGACACCATTTGTCCATTTCCTCTCGATAAGAGTATAACTATGGTCCCATTTTCTCCTCATGTGGCAAGGCCAAAGTATGAAAAGTACACAAGGGAAACTGATCCACATGACCATGTAAGAGAATTTTGTGCTCTAAGAATTGAGTACATGCACGAACCCACTTACCTCATGCGACTATTTCTAGGAAGTCTAGGAGGAAATGCCATGGAGTGGTTCTCAGAATTGAACCCCAAAGTCAAAACATTTGAGGAGTTGATGCAATGGTTCATTCAACATTACTCCTACAAAATCCAACATGACATCACCATGATGGATCTATGCAACACCAAATAGAAAATGGGAGAATCCTTTACACACTTCCTACAAAGATGGAGGAAGATTTTTGCACGATATTCAAGGGTCATTCCTGAAACAGAAAATATGGAGATCTTTGTTAATAATCTCATACCTGAATTGAGCTATTCTCTACAAATGTAAGACTCTCCTAGCTTCGATAGGATGATTAAAAATGCCCTCTGTATTGAGGAAGTCATGGTCAAAAAGGGGGAAATCACCCTTCAAAATGAAAACAAAGGTAGTAGCTCCAACTCTAAGCCTAAATGGTGGAAACAAAACAAAAATGTTATCAATGACGAAGTAGTTGATGCCTCTCACATTAATTCTAAACCTGAAGCATTCAATCTAACCAATGGTATGCAAGCAAGAAAAGAGGCTAAGGCAACACCTCCCATTTCTAAAGCAAAAAATGACAATGACAAGGGACGAACATGGACTTCAAAACCCCAAAGAACATTCACACCTTTGGGGGAACCTCTTGAGACCATCTAAAAAACATTGGTGGATAAAAAATTTCTTACGATTCCCGATTCTAAACCATGGGAACCAATGGTCAAACCCAAATGGTGGGATGATAACTCCTATTGTGTCTTCCACAAAAATAAGGGACACAAAACAAATAATTGTCTCAAGCTCAAGCACGTTATCCAAGACCTCATCGAAGGAGGTAAGATCAAGGTAGATAGACATAGTATGAATGAAGATCACACAGCATTTAATAAACCATTTCCTAATTATAATCAAGGGGAAACATCTAAAGGGAAAGGTAATGAGATAAACTACACCTATTCCAAGAGTGACAATGTGATCAATATGCTCAGCATTAAAAATAAATCCGTCAACATGATCACAATCAAAGGAGCCTCATCCTCCACAAATGTTGTAACCCAAAGCCAAGCATAGGTTACAATAAAAGGACCTCCAAAACCAACATCAACACCCAAGGTTCCTATTGTAACTATTCCTAAACCAGTAGCACAACATGTGGTCACTATTCCCGGAAAAAAATATGACTTGGTAGACCAATTGCAAAGAACCACTGCCAAAATTTCTATCTTCAAATTGCTCAAAATATCCACGGTGCATAGAGAAATCCTAGAGCAAGCCCTACACGTTTCTAATGTTCCAAAGGATATCAATATAGACAAGTTCCAAGTGATGGTCAATCACATCTCAGCGCCACACTACCTCTCCTTTTCTGAGGAGGATGACAATTCATTGACCCATCCACACAATCAACCCCTCCATATCGAAGTTCTTATTCATAGATCCTGTGTTAGACACGTATTCATAGATGGAGGCACCGGATTGAATATCTTTACACTATATTTAGTCAGGAAGCTAGGCCTCTCAGAGCAAACAATTGACTCTAGAAATAAGATAACCATCAAAGCTTACAATGAGGAAGAAAGATCCTCCAGAGGTATTATTTGTCTACCCATCAGAGTTGGGTCGATTGAAAGGAATGTTATATGTCAAGTTATAGATCTACCATTGGCCTACAACATTCTACTAGGGAGACCATGGATTCATGAGATGCAAGCTGTACCATCCACTTATCACCAATGCATCAAGTTCCCACATAATGGGATAGAAGTGACAATTCCTACAGATAACAACTACACTTGCAAAAATATCAAAGCAGGTAACATGATACCACACAACAAAGAGGCTATGGACACAGTTGCTCCTAAGACTACCAAGGACATGGTTATGAAAGGCTTTAGCAAAATATTGAAACTTCAAGAAACAGGTATGGGAGAGTACAAGTTGGACCTGACTACCTCAATGATAGAGCTTCTAGTATCACCGAGATCCTATGGAAAACCGTCATCAACATTCACACCTCTCACATTCTAGGAGCCAGAAGTACACAAGGCAATGGGTATGATAAAGGCATCCACATCCTCTTCAGATAACACAGAAGAACAGGCAGTCTTGAACTGGCTTTACAAAGGAGAACCAGTGGACTCTGAGGTCAAACATGTGAAGATATCCCCAAAACAATATGGAAAGGGATATGATTTCCTCAAACAAATGGGTTACAAAGGAAAAGGACCTCTAAATGACACAGGATGAGGGATCATTGAACCCATACCCATGGAGTTTCACCTCAACAGAGATAAAATAGGACTGGGCTTTAATACTCGATCCAACAAACCTACTTCAAAGCAGAGTCCACCTTCTGAAGCAGAAAGTGATAAAATAGATGAGATAGTATCAGAACCATGGCCTTATGAGAGATTGCTACAGTTCCAACTCAGGCTCAATCCAAAGAAATGTGCCTTTGGGGTCCAATCAGGCAAGCTCCTAGGATTCATAGTATCAGCAAAGGGAATCGAGGTAGATCCGGTGAAGGTAAAACGTATTCTAGAGATGACTCCTCTACATAATATCAGTCAAATGAGGACACTACAAGGGAGACTACAGTCTATTAGGAGATTTATGTCCCAAATTGTAGATAAGGCACAACCCTTTACTAAGCTACTACATAAAAGGGTTGCGTTCAACTGGGATGAACACTGTGAAGCCAACTTCAGAGAATTGAAGGGGTACCTGGCTGCTCCACCTATTCTTATGGCTCCTATTCATGGAAATCCCTTACTCCTATACAATTTAGCTACAGCTACATCCCTAGGAGTATTGCTAGCACAAGAGGATGAAACAAAGAAAGAGCGAGCTATCTACTACATTAGTAGAACTCTAGTCGCTTATGAGCTCAATTATAGCATTATTGAGAAAGCATGCTTAGCAGTCATCTTTGCATCACAAAAATTGAGACACTACATGCTCTCTCATACAGTCAAGCTCATTGCTAAGATTGATCCTCTAAAGTATCTTTTGAACAGAACAGCATTAACAGGACGTTTGGCAAAATGGGTCCTCATTCTAAGTGAGTTTGACATTGAGTATGTCAAACGGAGAGCTATCAAAGGACAGGTACTTGTAGATCAATTGGTTGATTCACCGCTCTAGGATGATGAACCATTACTAATTGAATTTCCTGATGAAACAATCATGCATCTCACCGAACATCCATGGAAGATGTACTTCGACGGTTCATTTACTCAACAAGGATCTGGAGTAGGGGTTCTCTTCATAACTCTACAAGGATATAAGATTCCCAAATCTTAAAAATTAATGTTTATGTGCACCAACAATATCTCAGAATATGAAGCATTGGTCAATGGCCTCAAGCTCACCATGGAATGGAAGATCATTGAGTTACACGTATATGGTGACTCCCAACTAGTTTTAATCAAATCAATGGGGAATATAAAACAAGGGATGAAAAGTTGATGCCCTACAAGAAACTAGTTGATGATCTGAAGAAATTCTTTGTCTTCGTCACCTTCCAAAAGATACCAAGATCAGAGAACAAAGCTGCAGATGCTATGGCTACCTTGGCATCCATGTTACAACTGGAGGCGCATCAATTCCGCTATGACTTCTTGGTGGAAGAAATATCCTATCCTGCCTTTGCTGACCCTGAATACCATGTAATATGTACCTTAAATACCCTAGATCAATCTCAATATGCCAATATCATTGCTTACCTTTCTGACCAAACTATTCCTACCAATCTATCCAGAAATGAGAAAAGATCCCTGATTAGGACAACATCGCGTTATGTCCTCATAACTAACAACCTATATCGATGCAGTCTTGACGGAACACTTCTTCGGTGTTTAGAACTTGAAGAGTCTGATCTCGCCTTAAAAGATGTCCATGAAGGTGTATGTGGATCACACTCGAACGACTTTTCATTAGCTAAGAAATTGCTCAGAGTAGGCTATTATTGGCCTACCATGGAGAAAGATGCTATTCAATTTTCAAAAGCATGTCTTAAATGCCAGACACATGGAAACCTTATTCATGCTCCTGCCAGAGAACTGATACCTTTCATAACACATTGGCCATTTCAGCAATGGGCCTTTGACTTGGTTGGACAAATATATCCCAACTCTTCAAATGGACACAAGTTCATCATTACGGCCAATGAGTATTTCACGAAGTGGGTCGAGGCCGTGCCACTAATCAAAGCCACTAGAAAACAGGTGGCTATGTTCATTCTGAACTACATTATTTGTAGATATGGGATACCCTCTTCAATTGTGACAGAAAATGGGGGCCAATTTAAAAATCAAGACATTGATGACCTCTATGAACAGTTCCATATCACTCAACATTGTTCTTTGATCTATTATCCTCAAGGTAATGGATAGGCCGAGGCATCGAACAAAAATATTCTCAAACTTTTACACAGAACTGTGAGCAAGTCTGGAAGAGACTAGCATTTACAACTGAATCTGGCACTATGGGCCTACAGAACAAGCATCTGAACACCGACGGGAGCCACACCATTTTCTCTAGTCTATGGTACTAAGGCATTATTACCTATTGAGGTTGAAATCCCATCTTTGTGGATATCTATACAAGGACTGGTTACTGATGAGCAGTACCACATTGATAGGGTAAATTCTCTGTACCTACTAGACAAGCGCAGACAACAAGTGTTCAATCACCTCAAAGTCTACCAAGCAAGAATGTCTAAAGGTTATAACAAGAAGGTTAAACCATGCAAGTTTGAGGTAGGAGACCTTGTCCTAAAAGAAAATCCTAAGAACCAACCCAACAGAGAGCAGGAAGGAAAGTTTGAACCTACCTGGCTAGGACCTTATGTTATCACTACTACTTTTGAGACTGGAGCTTATCAATTAGCTACACCTAAGGGGGATGTTCTTCCAGATCCTATCAACACTCTACATTTGAAGCGGTTCTACACTTAAATTTTCGGCTAGCAGAGCCTGTACAGCAAAAATTTCTTGCAAAATACCAAAAACATTCAAAAAATTGATCCTGAAGAAATCCAAAAACAGTGGAAAAAGTCCTACAAAATGGGTATCCTTGGTGAAAACCTAGTAAACAGGCACCTTGATACTGCAAAAAAATTCAAAAAAGCCAAAATAGCAAAAAAAATGAAAAAGAGGAAAAAGTGCCTTGATGAGCACCTGGCAAAACGGGCATCTTGGTAGCAAAAAGAAAGAAAAGAATCTTGCCAAGTGGTGAAAACCTGGCAATCAGGCGTCACTTGTGTCTTGTGCTCCATCTATCAATGCACTACTAATACTAGGCCTTCATAATTTTGCATGTGCTCATACGCTGACTTCATTTTCCTACATGACTATCTTATCCTCGCTTGGGATTTTTCTATCTTTACGTCTTAGGAATAAGTCATTCTGCACTGGGGGCATCTTTGTTGGCATAGTCAATTGCAGTTGCTAAGTTTCTTTAGACTAGTTTGGCTCACGAACACAAAGTTTCTTGACACATGCAAAACAATGTCACTTTTCCAAAAACCAAGGTGTCTTTTCAAAACATGGGACATGACATTGACATTCACCAACATTCCTACAAAGCCATATTGGATTGCAAACATGAACGGATTATTCTATCAACAGCATAGACATGGAACACCATATTTCTTTTTATTTTGATTTTCTGATTGATGAATCTTTACTATGTTTGACGGATGAATGAACAAGTGCTACTTAAGCACATAGTTTTTTATTGGTTTGATTATGATTCTTTTATGTCCTGATGATGTTTTCAACTAGGGCCATCTAAGTAATTATGAATTTTATCAGATTGATTCTCAAATTCATGATTTGTTATGTCTTCTTAGTTACTCAATGACGTCTGTGCAAAGACAAAGAGTCGCAAGGATTGGGGGCATAATGTTTTCTTGATTTTCTGCGTATGGTGATTGTTTCATATGATCCTATAAATTTCACCTAACTTGGATGTTTATGATAAGAGCTGCTACTATGGGTAGATAGCCACATATATCTCAATCTTTGTTATGTGTAAACTACGGTGAGTTTGACATAGTTTCCTTGTCTATTTTCTGATCCAAATTCTCACTAAGGTATACGAATCATAATGTACCCAAGGATATGAATTTTCAAGTTCATTGCGGGTCCAATATCTTTCCTTAATCAGAATCTGGTATATTAAAAGGAAGGTGACTATTTTGTTATCCTGGCTTCTATGCCTTGATGCCTAAGTCTATTTCTGACATTTCAATAAAACATAGTATTCATACTTTCATAATATCAGTGGGTATTAGTGATGGTTGTACTATCCGATGGTATCCATTCTGAAAAATGCCCAATGATGATAGAAATGTTGCAATATTTGCTAAATCAGTGACAAGTCCTAAGAGTCTACATATAGCTGCATTTAGAGTTTGCATGATGCATTTGTCAACAACAATAATAACATAAGGAAATTTAAGCTCAAAAATGGTTTTTGTCTTCTTCTAAATCATCAAGTTAATTACATCATCTATATTACTGATATCAAATATCGTTGCACATCCATAGCATACATTTTGCATTCATTAAAAAAAAGAAACTCGAAAATACAAAAACTAAAGCATCCATGTATTGCATTTTTACTTCTACATCCTAAGTGTATTCATACATCTATTTTGCATAACTGGAAAAAAACAAAAGAAAAATACATTTTGCATTTTCACATAGATATCATTTAAAAGATATATTTATGTCAGTAATATACTCATCACATCCACATTATAAAATGATGTTATCATCTATGAATTAACTCATCAAGCGATCAAGATATCATCACATGTGCAAAAGATACATTTACCACATCTATGGAAAGCAAAACGGATACATTTTACCACATGAAACATGTCATAATCAAGAAACTACATCAGATATATATATCATCATACATGGTACAACTCAAAGCATAAAGTGTATCAGAAAGCATAGTGTATAAAGTGTACCAGTGAGCATAAAAGAGTATCAGTACGCCAAAAATGAATCAAATATATGTACGAATGTGTTGGTACTCCTAAATTTGGAACAAATTTGGAGTGACCATGTTAAAATTTTCAGTTAAGCAAAGTAGTACCCTTAAAAGTTTGTGTGAGAAGGCTTAGTTAAAATGCTTGTGAGAGTACCCGGATGATTTTCATCAGATATTACTTGGGAAGAGGCTTTAATGCCTTCCATTTGGCATATGCAGTGGGTACCACCTCCTAAATTTCAATTCTGACATGTTTAGGGAGTAGCCATTTTGAGGGGGTCACCTAAATCTACATTTTGCTAAAGTGTCATCTTGTTGTCTGGGGCCTAGTTTGGCTCTGAATATCTTGCACCCTATTGATTTTCATAGGCCATCACTTTGGGAATGTGTTACATACATATCAGAGAGTCTATTTTTTAGATCTCGGGTCATTCCAAATCCATTTGATAGGTTTTCATACTTCCCAAAATTGGTTGCTCAGAACTGTTTGCATTTTTGTTCTGCCTAGAAATCTGAATAGCACAGTTTGACAGGTTATAACTTTTGACCAGTTGATTCAATGGAGAAATTTCCTTTTGTACTGTGTTCCAGTGCTCACACACTCCAATATTTCCAGTTTGTAGATCCCTATGAAATCAGATGACAAGTTTTCTAGAACCATTCTGTTAGTGAATAATTCTGATTTCCTGAGTATGCAAGTGCAGAATTACTAAGTTGTCCACTTTGGGGTCTTGAAAATGTATGCCTGGTTGAACATTTTGGATAATTGAGTTTTCCCTCATATTGTAAACATAGGAGTGCACCTATTTGAAGACTTATAGATTCCTGCCAATGCATTTATCCACTTTTTTAGAGCCTTTCCATTTCCAATTTAATGAAGTTTCTCTGAAGATCCAGATTTCATAATTAAATGGCATACTTTGTGGTTTCCCTGTTTACACCCAGTTCGAGGTCGAACATAATTGAAGGTTGATCTGTATTTTAGATATAGGAGTGATCTTATCTCAAGATTACCAAACTTTGATCAATCCAATTGATCACTTTGCTTCGCTGTTTCTAGATTCAGTTTCTACTTTTTCACTGTGTTAAAGTTCAGAAAAGTGTTAAGATGCTAACATTTGCAGATTTATATTAGTTGAATTGTTTTTTTTTAGAATAAGATAGTTGAGGATTCATGTTTTGCATATGACATTGAATCTATGTTCAGAGGTTCAGATATTGAAGGTTCATCTTCATGACTTTATGATTTCAGTTTCAGAGGCATTTTATTCAGTTTGCAGTGCAGAAAAGAATTAAGTTTTCAGAATGGCCATTTTGCAAGAGTGATATCTTTCTGTCTGAAAGATGTTTTCAGGAACCAATCAAGGCATCATGCTTATTACATATGAATGTACTATTTTACCTAATGGTGAAATTTTAGAGCTTGATTTAACGATTTTGCAAGTGATCGATTTGAAGAAGATTTATGTTGTTTCAGCATTTGCACCTACACAAGTTTTCTGAAAGGCTAAGTTTGCACTGTTATATCTTATGCCTGAGGATGAATCTGTCTAGCCCTTTCTGCATGTGTATTCAATGGTAATCAATGAATCTTTTTTCCAAATGCCAGAGTCAGATTACTTGTTTCAATGAATTTTTGAGGCCAGTTCCAGAGGCCAGTTGCCATAATTGTGGTCGATTTGCATAAGTGCTAAAATGATTATAAGGTCCACCGGTTTGTACTTTATGGTAAAATTTGGAATGTGAAACCCTGAACAAGAGGCATCGGGTGCATGAAAGATTTCAAATAATGCAAAACAACAATCAATGCCATCCACCATTCAGCATTTTGTCGAATTGTTCACATTGTCAGAATTGTACTTTAATGCCAGTTGCATTCTCATGGGGATAGCTTGCAACTACAAAGTCAGAGAACATTCTAGGTTTCTTCTATGTTCTAAGTGGATCACCACACCATTCATGTATCCATTAGAGCATTAACAAAGGGGATATGGTCAATATACATAGCAATTTCAAAATTGACTGGAAGTATACTCGATTGATGGGCATAGCATTTGGTGGATGAGCCCACATTAAACAAAATGGAAACAAAGACAGGCATATGAATTAGTTAAAAGCCAAGCAGAGGTCTACACAAAATGAAAAGGTAAAATGGCATATTAGAAGCCACAAGCTATATACTATGGAGAATGTTTATGTTTTAGAAACATTAAAATAGTGAACAGCAAATGCAGTTGCCAGATGTAATACTAAACCCAACGCATAGAAGATAATGGAAGTAGCGTAGCATATTGGGGAGCTGTCAGTGGAGTTTAAAAACTAAAAATTGCAAATGCTAAGAGCTCGCTCTGTTTTTGGGGGGCAATATGGATGTAATGATAATGCAAAGAGGACAGTGCAATGTTTAACAAATGAGTGCCCAGAAATCTGCACAGGGCATCACCAAAGTAAGGGCAGGCTGCACAACATTTAGAATGAAAACTCACGCCATGAAAGGAGAAACTTCACGCAGCATTTGGGGGAACTACAAATTACATAAACAAATCCAATATGATGGAACTACCAGCTGGTGCGACAGATAATAGAGGGAACGTTTTCAATGTTTTAAGTTGAAGTTTGCAGAAGTGAAACCATGGAAGATGGCGTCTAGCTCCATGGAGTAAAATTTCAGTCTTCATTAGCAGAGAAACAATGCAGTTAGTGAGCAATTCTGCTCAAAAACCTTCAGCAAAGTGGAAAACCGTGCATTTGTTTTGTCCCACATTCACTCTATAGGGGGCATTTTTAGTATTTATATACTAAAACGCTTAGTATATGAAATAAGTAAGAGAGCCCAGAGGCTCTTGACGGGCTCTTGAGGGCTAGAGGTTGGAATGCATGGTCCAACCACAGTCTTTTAGGCTAAAATTCAAAAATGGATTTAAAACTCATCAAACCCATTATCCCACATTGTTCCCACAAGCAAAAACTGAGATGTTTATATGCCAAAATGAGAACATGTTAATTTGAAGGAAGGTAAGGAGGCTATCCACTCGCATGCCCAGTCATCTGACGCCTCCATTTCCATGCCTAAAAATGGAGGAAAACAAATTTTGATGAAAATGACACGTGGCATCCGGTCGTGTGGTCATGAGAAGTTCCAGTCGTGCAGTCGCGAGAAGTTAGTCGCTAAAGGAGATAATTGTGGAGACTTGGCGACTGACCACTAGCGGTTAGTCGCGCAGTCGAGAGATGCCAGAGTTAACCGCTGAGACTTGGTGACTGACCGCTAGTGGTTAGTCATGAAGTAGCTAGAAGGAGAAGATGACCGTCGCGATGAGGAGATAGCCAGTTGTCGCATGGTCGCCAGATAGAAATAAGCCACCGAATGCTAGTTGCCAGGTCGCCCAAGGTTGACAGTTGAGTTGAAAATTACTCACGACATGGAGACTGATGTTGGTCACATGGTCACCAGATTTAACTGTGGTTAGTAAAAATATTCAGAGACTTAGAGACCAAGAAGAAAAGCTAACCAGGGTTAAAGGCACAGTTAAAAGACTAGTTTATAACAGCGAATCAGCATGTGCCACTTGTCAAAAACTGGTGAAGTTTGGGCATATTAAAGTAAAGTGAAGATTTTCAAAGACAGAAAATGCATAAAGTTCAAAGATTAAAAGGATTTAAAATTTAATCTTTTGCATATTCTGTAAAATGTTTTATTTCAAAATTTGACAAGGCTTTCCCGGAGGGTTTCTCAGAGGATAAAATTAGATTTTCTCAGGCAAAGAAAGGTCAGATTTTGAAGGGGCAAACAAAATCAGATTTGTGCAAAGGGATAAGAAAAAATGCACATATATTTTATTGCAAAAATTAGATTGTTAGAGCTTTTCGGGAGGTTTTGTGAGCAGATATTTTCTCAGATTTCAAAGATATTTTCTCAGCAGATGGAATTAGATTTGATGGATTTCCCAGTGGAAAATGATGGATATTTGCAAGGGATAAAATCAGATATTTTGAAAAGACAGATGGAGCAGATCAGATTTTCAAAAAGGGGACAGGTGTGAATTACTTTGAAAGATTAGGGTTTCTCCTTCTTCTATATCTTCTCTTCTCTTTTCTGTTTTGAGGGTTCTGATTTCAAGTTCCTATTTGGGTTCCTGTGGGGGTTCCTGGTCTTGTTCTTGTTCCTATCTTTGCTTGGTTCAGTACAAGTTACCATTGGTTTGAAGATTTCTATTTGTAAAGAATACTTCTATTTCATGCTTAGTTCTTGATTTTATTGTCTGGATATCTGGAAACAACTTGGATTAATGAGAATACAGTGTAGTTCCTACTCATTGTTGTCTTGTCTCTTTTGACTGTGGTTTATGCTCTAGTATAGTTCATTTGTAAGGCATCTGAAATATACCTACTACAAGGTAGTGTGTCTAATCATTTGTGAGTCTTTCTCAAGGAGAGAGTTAAATTTTGTAAATGATTTCAGAGAGCAGGACATAGTTGTGAAGATTTGATGAAGAAGTATTGAGTTGAGTAGATTGTTTGTAAGGCATCCAATCTGGATTGTATGAAGTTTGTAAGGCATTCTTCAGTATTGTATTAGTTTTTTATTGTTGACATATGTTTTCATTGACTCTTTGCCCAAGGAATAGGCACTGATCTAGAGTTTGCTGAGCAAGTGTTTTCTCCATTCAGTTATACACAAATTAATCAATTTCATCTAGTTTTTAGAACAAATGAGCTGAACTCATTAAGGACTCATATCAGCAGGATAGTGTCCATTTTAGTGATTCCTTAGAGAGTGAATCAAAAGGTTAGCCTTCCTTGAGTTTAAACTCATAAAAAGAAGAAGGATAAACAGCCTTATGCCACTGTTATTTGTTATTACAGTCATAGTATTCCCTATCAAGCTCTATTTTAGATTGTTTCCAGTCAATTGAAGAGTGGTATCTTATTGATATAATTAGAAATATAATAACATAGCAGTGAAGACCCAATCCACCATTTGAATTTTACTTGAAACACAGTTAACTATCTAGGTAATACCTGCCTGAGTCTGTGGAGCTCAAAAATGAAGAAGGATATTATCCAATCCTTAGCAATTAGCCTTTCTCTTGCCTAAAAGAGGTTGCATTAAAGTATATGAGGTATACTATCATCATTAGGTAAGTGTTGTAAGAAAAAGTGCTAACAGAATGAATGTGATATACAAAAAAGGGGGATCTCAGGAGGATCCAGATATACATATATACTCTCAAAAATGTACATGTCATATAGAATGGGACAAGAATCAACTCTGGCCCACCCCCTCTCCCTGGTCAGGAGGAGGAGGAGGTGGTGGCATAAAATGTTCTATTGGAGGTGGCATGGCCCCCTCTAACTGCTGAGCAACACGCAAAAAGGATGGTGCTCTCTAGCCGTCCGGAACTGCTGTGTGATACAAGGTGTAATAATATGTCACTCTTTGTCCCTGATGGGCTATTTTTTGGGCATGGGTGTCTCTCTCAGCTCTGAGAATCTCCCCCTGTGTATCCCTCTCAGCTCTCAGCTGCTCAAGCTGTCTGTCCCTATCTATTAAAAGAGCATCTGCAGTAGTGACCCTAGCCTCCAAGGCTGTGATCTGGGCTCGAAGCTGCTCCCTCTCCTGCTCGCATTGAGATAAAGGGTCCCCATCTCTACCAGGATCCTACTCCTGATCTCTCTATCACCATTGTCTATGCTACTCTGGAGAAAGTAATGGGCTAGTATCTCTTTGTGGGGCCACAAATCTAAACCTCTATCGCCTGCCCTGCCCACTGCCACTGGCGCCACCTGTATCAACTACCTCTCCGCCACCACCCCTGTCATCACCATCATGCCTGTCATCTGGAGGGGGATGCCTACCACCATCTCTACCACCATCACGGCCCCCATGTCTCCCTGGTTCTCTATCTCTACCTCCTCTCCCCCTGACGGGTCAGTCATCAGGACCATAATCCAGAGGCTCCTCTATATGAGGAATGATCTCCTCAGGCACTATAAGTCATGGAAAGGGGTATTGGAGCCTCTCTATAGCATACCCATCCAAAACTCTAGTATCCTCAACATTTGGATGTAGGTCCCAGTCTACAGCAACCATATCATGAATCTCCTGGAATGTCGTCTCATAGGTCAGCTGTGCACCCCAATTGGATGCCTCAGCCCTGATACAAGCATAAACTGCCACACCCTTTGTATGGCCCTGTCGCCACCCATACTATCTCAAAACCCTGGTAATCAGGAAGCGCTCTATAATGTATCTGGTATGACCAATCAAATATCTACTCTAGCACAAAAATGGTACCTGTGGTGCATCAGATGTCCATACCTCATAATCTAGGTATGGTCACCACACGACCTCTGTCATATCATCAAATAATCGACGCCAATACTCAACCTTTCCCAGATGGGGCTATTGTAGGAGGCCTGCATACATATACACATAGGGCTGCTCAAGTGCCCTCTGCCTATCAATAATTAGGCATTTCACAGGGATGTGCTCCCAAGTCCAAATCTGAAGGATCAATATGCCAATATTCATGCTATGGGTATGGTGGTACACAATCTCATGAAGCTCTTTGTATATATGGGCTAGTATACAACTCCCCCAGGAAAAAATTCGGTGGTGGACGATCATCTACTCCACCATGCTCACCTAGCCTACCAAGAAACCATGCTGACCTCTGTCCATCATGAGGATTCCGCCTACCAATCTGGCCAAGTACATAGCTAATTCATCATAATGATCAACCATATAATCTCATGACAGGTATCTACGATCTATAGCATCATCCTGGAAGAATTTGCATGTCATACCGATCGCCACGCCAACTCTAGACTCAAAAAATACCTCATGTCCAACCATGGGTATGCAGAGTATCCTCCAGACATCCTCTGGAGTCACAGTAATCTCTCCAGTGGAAAGGTGGAAGGTGTTGTGCTCAAAATGCCACCTCTCGGCAAGAGTAGTCAACAACCCTTGGCTCACCCCAATCTCGGGTAAACCTATCAGTGAATGCAATCCAAATCAAATCATAGTGGTTTGCTCATCATCTGACAAATGACCAGATAATGCAAGAACTCGTGCTAGATAAGTGCCGCAAAAGGTGACTACCTCAAACTGGGCCTGATTTTGAATACAACAGTAAAACATCAAATGCTATCTAAAAAAAGGGGCAGAATCCTACTCCGCTAAGTCATACCAGGTTCACAGGACGCCAACAGATCAAAGAAAATTAAAACTCTAAGTCTTCTACCAGATGCGATCCTGGAAAAATAGGATGCGATTGCGCATACGGGATGTGATCCCAAAAAAATGGGATGCGATCCTAAATGCGGGGTGCGATCCTAGAAATACAGGATGTGACCCCCTGATGGGTTTCTTAGAAAAACAAGACTAAACCTAAGGAATAGTATGCGATCTGTGAAAACCCAGATGCGACACAAAAAATTGGAAAAACTGGTTATGACCCGAGAAGAATTGGATGCAAGTCGGGATTGTCCGGATGCGATCCGGAATCCTGGATACGATCCTAACTTTAACTAGCTATAAAACACACAAAAATGCATAAAATTCAAAAATGCAAAATTTACAGGCTAGTTTATCGGGTACTTACCGGCGGTGGGTAGTTGGTTGGTCACTGATGTCGGCGGCTCATCTCAAATTGGTGTTTCCTCACAGGGACTACCATCTTCACTACAAAGCTCTCAGAATTTCTATGGAGGAATGTGCAAATGAATAGTGAAATGGTCATTTTGGAGGCTTATATGGGTCTTTTGAGACATTTAGGTTTCTGAAACTCCTCCCAGACAACTCCTAGTTGATTTTTATTCTATTTTTACTCAATCGGGAACCAAATCGAAGGTGTCCGCGATGTTTTCAGCAGCACTGTATCACTTTTGTGACAGTTCTGAAACTTAAGGGTTTGCTTCATTTATTCACTACATTGGTAAATCCTGCACATTTTATCATACATCTTGGTCTAAACATCATTTTATCAGCCTTCTCACTCATACTTTCATGTAATTAACTTGATAATCGTATGTTTATTTTTAAACACACCGTCTTCTACTCCACTCTTTCTTACCCTGTCGCTTCCTGCAAGTGATCGATTCTTTTCAAACTGAGGGATTTATTTCTTTTCCTTTGATTTCATTCCTGAGGGGGCATGATCACACTATCATCAATTAAAATTTTGCTCGAAATAACATCAAAATGACTTCGTTATCAAACAAACTAGGGGCATAACAGTTCCTTGACTAAGTCGAAACTGTTGGATAGAAAGCTTTGGTTCTCATGAGCTGGATATCTTATGTTTCCTTATTTTAAAAGATTTTTATTAAGCTCCTGGCAGCTTCATATTGACTTTTGGATGACAACCAAGTTCAGAATCAGTATTATCAATTTTGGATGACAATCAAGTGCAGAATTGGTATCTTTAAAATCTTTTGTTGATCTTTGGACGACAACCAAGTTCAAAATCAATTCTATCAGTTTGGTTCGATCAAGTGCGAGACTGATCTCATCAACATTTCATTCGACAATCAAGAATGAAATTCTCAATCTTTCTGAAGTCAAAATTGAAAACTTTCTTTGAATCAAATTCAAAGAGAGGCAAATGTAACCACCTAAATTTGGTCTGTTCCAACTATGGACCCTATTTTCCCTAAGTGTGATCATACCATCGATTATGTCCAAACGACCTTGTTACTGCTTGGCATAATTCTTCTAATCAATTTAATGTCCTAGGTGATTTTTATCACTAATTTATATTAACTATTATAGCCATATAATTTAAATCAATTTTGACCAATCAAATCAAACCACAATTAAACATGGCTATAATATTTAATTATAAAGGAATTAAATGAATCCTTAAGTCAATTACCCACTTGCAATTAACCTATTCCCCTAGCCTATTTAATTAAAATGGTTATAGTCCCCTAATTATTAAAAAGCAATTTCATTGTTTAAATAATTAAAACCTATATTTTTAAATGAATTAAATAAGTGTATTTTATTTATTAATATTCCCTCAAACCCCAACCTAACCTATCTCAACCACTTCTACCCTGGGTTCTAACCCTTCTCAACCCATTCACCCATGCTAATCTAATCCTAATCCTAATTCTACCCTAACCCACCTCCTAATGTTGTCACATTCCATTAAGGAATGACTAGCAACTCAACCCACTTGAGAAAGTCCACTTTCTCAAGCCATCCTCTTACATCCTCCCTTGCCTCTTTGAGGCCTTCATTAATGCCTTATTAATGAAAGATGCCTTAAGCCTATGTCTCTCCCATGCCTCATTAATGCCTTGGGCATTAATGGCTCTTACACCTTCATTTATGAGTCTTCTAATTCATAAATGAACCTTGTGCCCCCTCTCTCTCTCCTATTCTTCTATAAATAGAAGCCATTTTTGAGAGGAAATAAGCCTTCACATTAGATCAAAATTACATTGTTATGCTATTGAAATAACATTAGAATCATATTTCATCTTTCATTTCATGCTTTTGCATTATTTTCATTTCAACTTTTAGAGCTAGATTGCATGCTTTATCATCTTTTAGCTTTTTTTTAATCTAAAATCCTTCATGCTAGGTTGTATTCATCACTGATTTGTAGCATATTCTGAGGGCTGATATGTTACTAATTACACTCTTCCTAGTTAGCAGGCAATAGGTCGATGTTAGTGGTTTTGAACATTGTATCTAACCTTTCAAGCTAATGCAATGACTTATTGAGTGTTTGTGTCTTTTTCATCAGGTACCCATTTACACACACACACCACTAATCGTCGATGTTTGTAGTCACATAGTGAATGTTGATCTTTTATGCATTACTGAAAGCATAATCTTTCTCTCTCTAATTCTCTGAAGTATTTGACACTTTGAATATAATCGATCAGATTATATCAAGTTGACATCAATGACAATACAATTCATTAACTGATTTAATGTCTTACATTATATTTTTGCATTTTGGTGATCAACTTAACATCTTCAAACATTTAGTTAGTTATGGTTCATCAATCTCTCCCTTTTCCATTGATGGCAACACACTACATTATCACACTATATTATTACTAATACAATATGAAATATATCAAGAGTATTTCATCCATTTCTCCCAAATATTTTTTTTCTTTAACCAATACAAATGTCTAGCTCTTGGTAAGCTCATATAGCTTAGATTTGTTTCTTTTAGAGTTTCATCTTCAATCTTTGATCCCTTTACTAGATAGATGTATCAGCTTCTAATTTTGTTTCTGATATGTGCTCTATCTTGACTGTTCTTCTCTTTGATAATCTCTTTTTCCTTTGACAGCTATCTCTCCCTTAGTATGTATTCTCTCCCTTATGTTACTTTTCTCCCTTTGATGGATATTTCATATGTAATCTCTTCCTTTGGATAATGATTAACTCTCCGTTTGAATTCTTAGGAACTTCTCTCTATGAATAGTGAGTGGATAATGATATAATCTCTCTCATTGAATCTCTCTCCCTTTGCCAACAATGCCAAAGAATTCTTCCATATCATCTTCCATCCCTTTTTATAATATACTCCTTGAATTTCCCTATCCATCAGCAATATAGTGACTCTGGTGTTCGGTGTAGATATGTACCTTGTTGTGTACATATGTATCTTTTTTGTCCATCTTTGTGCTTGCATCAACATGAATGATCTTTTGATTTGTGTATAGGATAATGCAGCCTTCTAGTCAGCTTACTCACTGATAAACAAGGGTTGGACCCCTAGTCTCTGTCTTAGGTACTCAAATTTATCTTTTGGTAATGGCTTTATGAATATATCAGCTAATTGTTCCTTGGATTGAACATATTCTAGTATCACTTCTTTTTCTTGCACTTGTTCTCTTAAGTAATGATACTTGATAGCAATATGCTTAGTCTTAGCATGCATGACAGGATTCTTAGAAATGTTTATTGCACTGGTACTATCATAATAGATAATCACTGGTTCAATAATCTTCATATTTATACCTTCCAGTAATTGTTTGATCCATGCAATATTTGAGCAGTTTGTAGCAGTAGCCTCATATTTTGCTTCTGCAGTAGACTATGAGATGCATCCATGCTTCTTACTAATCCATGTGACAAGTTTGTCACCCATGAAGAATGATCCTCCAGTTTTTCTCTTTTGGTCATCTAAGTTTTCAGCCCAATCAGCATCTGTATAGACTTGTAGCTCAAATTTTCCTTCTCTTTTATACCATAAGCCATAGTCCTTAGTGTTCTTCCAATATCTTAGAATTATCTTGACAGAAGTCATGTGTGATTCTTTGGGATTAGCATAGAATCTTGACACTATTCCAACTGCATGTGCTATATCTGGTCTGGTATGAACAACATACATTAGTTTTCCAATCATTTATCTATACAAGGTCTGATTTACCTCTTTTGATTTGTCTTCTTTTTTCAGCTTGCATTCAATTGCCATAGGTGTTCCAAATGGTTTGGAACCTTCCATTTTGAATATCTTCAACACTTCCTTGATGTATTTGGACTGAGTAATATATATGCCTACATCTTGTTGAAGAAACTGTAGACCAAGAAATAATTTGATCTCCCCAAACATAGACATTTCAAACTCTTTGCTCATTTTATTAGCAAAGGATTTACATAACATTTTATTTCCCCCAAAAATGATATCATCAAAAAATATTTCAGCAATCAGAATTGTTATGCCCTGCATCCCCGTCCCTACATTTTGTGTGCAAAATGTTGGGTCCCCCCTTTTTTTTGTTTTCTGCTTTTGGCTCTTGCCTTCCTTTTTCTTTTTTTCTTTGTTTTCCTTCTCCAGGTTTTCTTTCCCGCGGTGTTGGTCTTGCTTTTTGTTTGTGTCCCTTGTGTCTCCGGGACCCGGTCCTAGACTTGGTCGTTCCTTATCCAGGAACCGGACTCTGGACTCTGAGATTCTTTGCCACGATGTCTTTTTTTCGTAAGAGGGTATGGTCGCATGAAATCCATGGGCCTGGAGTCTGGAGGTTGGCCTATTCCAAATTTTGCGGAAGGAAAGGTGACTTGTTTTTCACCTCGGGTATAAATAGGAATCACCTATCATTTCCACAGTTACTGGGATTAAAACACTTAAGCGATTCCTTGGCAATTTGAGCAAAAATTAAATGTGAGTTTTTCTGAGCTATTCTGAGCAATTGCGAATCATTTGTGGTGCTGGTGGTGATCATTTCAAGGGTAGATGATGTTGTAGATGTTTGGGGTGCCTTTCCTCTTGCCTTTCTCCAGTTTTCAGGTTGGTCTCTATTTCCTTCATTTTCCTGCATTTTTTTTTGTTTGGTTTGTGTTTTGCCTGGTTTTGTTTTCATTTTTTTTTTGCATTTTGGTCATTTGGTTCACCGCCTGTTGGTGGGTCGGCTCTGTCAGAGGGTTGTTCACCTCTGTGTAGTGTAAAAAATTGTATATGCATTGTATATTTTGTACATTTTGTGCATGTTTGTATAGGGTGGTCGCTCTGCGCTGCCCTTTACTATAAATTTGGTGTTTTGATGTATATCCTTCCATTTCTATTATATACCTTTTGGCCCTACTGTAGTTTAGGTGTATATGTCATGTATATTCATCTAGTCTCATGTCGAGCTTGTCGTGCTTTGTATATTTTCTGTTCAAGTTTGCGAGCTCATTCAGGGCAGAATATCGCCTGGTTGAAGCTCTGCTCTTGGCCAATTTCAACCAGGTGATTTTCTCTCTCCTCTATCAACAAGCCTTAATGATCTATTTATGTCCCACATATACATTCAAGATTGTCCAAGTGGCATCTACTTTTTGCGAGTTCAGACAGTTGGCGCCGCCGTCACCATAACTCCCCATTTATTGCATAGCCATGTGACACTGACGTAGGCCTAACAGCTCGCTTTTCACGCACATCTTCCAACGGTTAGTTTTCTGGACACTGAGTCTTTTTCCCTCACCCAACCTACATCTTTCTTTCATCAGGTATGTTGAGACCTTCGGGCTCGGATCTTGGTTAATTTCTTAAGTTTGCATTATATATATACTTTTTGAGATTTTGGACCTAAACTAACTTTTCAGGAAAAGGACGTGCCTCGACGGTAAGATCTTTGGATCTCAGAATAATATTTATTCATGAATTCTAATGGTCACCTTGCCTTGCAGGTTTCAAGAATAACATACCTTAAAAATGTCTGAGGCTTCCACATCTTCACCACCTGGAAGTCCAGAACTTCCTTCCACGGTGGTCACCAGGGCAGCCGTCAAATCTAAAATGGAGAGGGCCTTAGAAAAATTACCTCTCAGCATGAAGTACCTAAAGGACAACACTATCATGGGATCAAATATTGATTCCAAAGTTTAATTAATTACCAACACCAGCGTCGAAATGTGGGCCGAGATACAGGCCCTGGTCAAGATAATGTACATTCAGCAACAGTCCAGGAATCCGCTGGCGATCAATGTCAGGGATTATGAGATTCTCAAGGCTGCCTATTTTCCATGCTTGGTGCAGGCCACAGAGTTGATTCTCACACTTGCAGCACATTACAACTCTTCCTTCTGGGCCATCATGCTCACAGCCCTGAAACCAACCGGATATCCCACCCCCATAGTGTCTCTCGATGCCACAACTTTTAGGGTAGGGTTGGGGATCCCTCAATTCAAAAACCCAACTGACGTTACCAGAACTGATGCCTTAGCTCAATTTTAGCAGCTGTAAGTCACAGCTCGGCAATACATGAACAATCATTAGCTCAAGACTCTGAAGAGGGACCCTAAGAAAATGAAACTAAAGATCCCCCATCCAAATTTAAAGAAAGCATCCAGATGGGGATGATAGCACTATGTCGGGTTTTCGGGAAACCTCATTCTTGAGAGTTCATAGGGTGGATGTACTAATTTTTTCTTGGCATCACCACCGGCGGGGAGTACTTTCATTAGGCCACCATTATTTCAAACCATGTGGATTCTCATTTCCTTCAGGTGGCCCAAAAGTGCAAGTTTTATATGACTTCTTCTGTTCTCTGGGCCCTAGCACAATAATGACCTGCCACTAACAGGTTACTCACATCAGGCATACTCAAGATTGGCCTAGGTCAGAAGGCTCCCTGGGATCATTTCCCACAAATCCAATGGGAGGCTAGTTTACCTAGTTTATGTCGGGTGAACAACGCCTTCATTTACTACAACCTGCTCACACCTACCCAGGATGCAGGGTACCACCTCTCCAAGGAGGAAATGGATCTGTTTAGAAGTTATAACCATTATTATATACAATTCTAGTAGCATACATACATAAGGGTAACCAGCGTCTCTAGGAAACCTTACTTGTTGCCCAAACATTGTGGGAACAAGATAATTCTCTTGGAATATTGTAGGAAAATGATAGAATTGCATGCCTTATATGCCTTAAAGAAGGTGACAAATATTCCATTCCCAATCACTTGTATGAATTACTCACGTAGTCTGGCCATAGCCAAGGAGGCAAACAATGAACTCAAGAGCCTAAACTTGGTAGAATTTTATCTAGCGAGGAAGAACTTTGATCCGCATGGAAAAATTGCACTGGCACTTCCCCGGGCATCAGAGCCCCACCAATATCACATGGAGGACTTCTGGAAAGATTTCCAAGATGACGTTGAAGTCTAAAGCTGGCAATACATCCGGATGACCATGGGGATGATGGAAAGGTTGAAGCTCCAAAAATTTCTAGATGACTTCTCAGATGCCAAACCCACAATAGATCCCCATAACAAGGCAAAGGGGATTGATAAGTTGGCCCTCCCACCGGTGGACTGGAATGCCCAGGAGGGGCCCACCATTGAGGAATTTACTCCCAACATGGTCGAGTGTAGCCATGAATATTTTAGGAGAGTATGCCCCAGGAGTACCCGCAGGGCTGCCCAGGCGGTACCAAAGCTGACCTCTGGAGCTGAAACTTATTCACAGGGAGAAGATAAGGGAAAAAGAATAATGGAGACTCCAAATTTGTAGGAGACCCCCTTAAAAGAATAAATGAAGCAATCAATAGTAGCCTCCTAGCAGATGAGGGGAAAATTAATCACATGGTTGGCTACTCCGGTCCTCATGACCGGACCTGTCCATCCTCCCTCTTCCCCTTCACTAACAGCACTAATGGTCATGGCGACAGGAGTAGATCCAGAAGAGGAGTAGGTAGCCTTAAGGGATGCGGGGCCTCCTTTGGTCACCAAGCGGAAGAAAAGGCTTAAACCAAAGCCAAAGGCAGAACCGGAGCTAGGGATGCCTCAGATCCCACAAGTAGAAATCATTTCTTCTGACTCCCTAAATCTGGAAAAGGAACCAGAGCCCACTCATGTCCTAGCAAATCCTCCCCCTCAAGAAGAATTTGATCATGTTTTTAGAACTGACGAGTTTGGGAATTTGCAGGGAGACATTGAATGGCCAGAGGCTAAAATCCTAGAGCAGGAGGAAGCTCCAGAATAGGAACCTACACAAGAGTAGGAGGAACAGGTAGAAGAAGAAAAAGGGATAGAGCAAGAGATCACCTCCGAAGTCCCATAAATATAGGATACAGGAATATTAGGCCAACAAAAGAAAAGTGAAAAAATGGCATCAGCTGGGGAAACTGGACCCACGGGAACAACTGTGACCCCAACTTCTATGTTCCAAATGTCACTCCTAAAGGTAACATTTGGGGAGGTAACCACTGCGGCCCAAATGTTGAATCTTGGCCCGTTGCCTCCCCCACTACCGGAAGCTGTACCAATGGAGGAAGACACCCCAGCAATAGAGGCTAAGGAAGAACAACAACAAGAAGAAGAAGAAAACCCTGGGGCAACCAATGAGGACCCAAATGTTGTTGAAGATACAGACGGGGAAAAGGATACAATTATTGCTGGAGCAAATATTGTTGATGAGAAAGAAGATACAGGGAAGGAGCCTGAAGAGGCTCATACTACTAAGGGGGCACAATAGGATATTGGGGAGAATTTACAGGAACAAGTTTTGGCTACAAAGCCACCCCACCCACCACAGTGGTTGGTGGAATCTTGAAAGAGAAAGGCCCCCCCATCAATGCCCAGAGCCCATCTTTCTCTGGCAGAGATGATGGCTCAGGCATAGAATCTGCCCCAGGTTAAGAAAGCCTGGACGGTTCACACTCTTCAAACTGAGCCAGGCGGAGAAACAGTCACAGTAATTGTAACACCTTCCCCAGATATAGATGAGGTAATGGCTAAGGCTAGAGATTATGATGTCACAGAGGTGTCACTGGGGAAGAGGGGAAAACAAGGTGAATTGAACCTGTTGAAAGAAGCAGCCAAGGCAGTGGAGGCTTGCTATGAAAAGGAGACTCAAAATTATAAGGAAAAAAAGGAAAAAAATGCAAACCTCATGGGGTTGCTGACTGAGCTGGCCTAGCCCATTAGAATTATTCCTCTGGGGCCTCTACTTTAGAAGCACCGCTTCCACAAAGTGATATAGACTCATTACGGGCGATGAAGAAGAAGGCCCAAGAAGTTGATGAATGGTTCGCCTTGTAGTTGGGAAACATCTGGCATTTCCTGGTGTCCACACTCTTGGACCTATATGTGGCCCACCACATATTACATCAGGCTGAAACCACCATCAGCATATGGGAGGGGGACATCAAGAATTATAAGGCATGGAAGGTTGAGTTAGAAGAGCTCATCAGCCTCGGAGAGGAGATTGTTTCCGAGTCTAGAATTTTAGGAGAAGAGTCCTTTGATTTTGTGAGGACCCAGCACTCCAGACTTGACCTCACATTGGGGGTAATCAAGTAACTGGTGGGGAATCTACGTGATAAGGTCAATGCAGTACAATATTCTTTCAATTTATATAGGTCTTTTATTTCAAAGGTCTCCGGAGCTGATCTGTTCAGCACTGACACATGCACGCTGGAGGAGTATGTTCTAGGGAAGTTTGATGAGTTAATGGAGTCAAGGTATTAATCCCTAGAGGGGATAGATAGAGCTCAAATGATGCAAATAACTTGCATGATACTCAGTGGTTACAATGCAGCAAAGATGCCTGATGAATTTAAGGGAAATGTTCCAGACCTGGGAGAAAAGATTGAAGTGGCCAAGTACCGGCGGGTTGGCCTTAAAGACATCGATGAAGATGGAATTTTTCATCTCCTCTAGACCTTTAATGATAGTAAGCAACAATAAAGGTTCTCCAGGGGCTGGAGAAAACCTAAGTGTTTTGTATTCTTTATTCTTTTGGAACGTAAGTTCCCAGATCCTGGAGTCCCGGATCCTATATTTTATATTCTTTTAGCGATTCATGTCCTGGTCCCCAAGGCCGACCGGTCACTTTCAAAGAGGTTAATAAAGGTTTTCAGAAGGTAGATAGCTACATCAAGGCACATCAAATCGGCAAGAGGTTTTCTGACAGATGGGCTTCTCAAGGTGTCGCTTCAAAAGTACACCTGGCACATTGGAGACAGGGCACCACTTTTCCCATTTATGAGGCAGTAGCCTCAATCCCTAACAGCTCATATTTCTTCTTTCTCCTTCTTGGCTCTCTTCTTGAGGCTGATTCTTCCACTCCACTTCTCTTGTTTTTTTCTTCTGACATGACAAGCCTATTCTGTCTCTAGGTCTTTTGTAGACTGGCACAGGTAGTACCGGCCACCAGATAATGTATTTTATTGTATAGTGTAACATAAGTTAGTGTTAGGGTTAGATGTGTATGTGTATAAATGGTAAGTCTGACCCCATTCCAAGGGTCGGTGAAATTGATGATTTTGCAGTCCACAAGTTAATAGAAAAGTAGTTTTTCATTTTCTCAGTTGCAGAGCTCAATGCTCCATTTTAAGCTTAGTAGTTAGATTCTCCCTTGGAGCCACCATTTTACCACACACCAATGCTTGCTAGAAGAAATGTTAATGAAGAAGGGAGAGTTCTTGCAATGATGTTGTTGGCATTCTGTCTTCTGGGTTGACGGTATTTTATGCTCTGTGTTCTTCATGTCCTTTACTCTAACACTTAAAGTAGATTAACGACCTCCTTTCCTTTGCTACTGATGAAATATGAACTGATGGTTATATGTTTCTTCGGTATTTAGTATAGTATGTTAGAATATTTTTGATGCTTTAAATGTTCAGCATAACTATAGGTAGATGAAATATTTCTAACTCTGTAGGATCTTTTTCAGTTTATTTGTTAAGTGTAAGCATGCTTGGAGAAACCTCACCTACTTGAATCCCCAAAGAGAATGAGTTGAAGATAACCAGCTATCCCCCTTGAAAATAGTCACATCTCCCAACCAAGCCCCGCACCGTTGAGACCCGACTATCACATGCTTGGAGGCCTAGGGAATATCATTTCCCTGGACAACCTTTATAGGTGAATTTGGTCGGTACCTCGGTACCCAATGACAACTTACCTCTATTGGAAGACCCGGTCACAAGAATCCCGTCAGCAAAAACTGGCGCTAGAGGGAGGCAATGAACTCATCCACCTCTTGAGATTCTAATTTTACACCTCCCGAGGGTTCCCCAAGCCATAGTTTTAGGAGTCAAGCCTTCAGTGGGATTGGTTCTTTCTCCCTAGCGAGATTTGAGAGAATCCTTAGATCAGCCCCTAACCTTAGAAGGTTTGTTGAACTCGACCCTCCTGCTCAAAAGAAACGGACCTCGAAAGTCACACCAGCCACTATTGTTTGGGGGTCTAGCATACCATAGAATATCCAAACTTCCCAGACAATCCCAGGAGCCAGCGTTCAACCTACTCAAAATTCAGCTCCCCAAATGGCTGCATACTTCAGTAATACCGGGTCCCCTATGGAAAATTTTCCAGGTGCAACCAATGACTTACCCTCGCACCTGGAGAAGATTTGCCCATGATATGAGCACCTTGGCTCATGACCCATAGAGGAACACTTGCAGGCATACAAAGATTCCATGAACCACCACCAGATCCAACATAAAGATGTGGTGACCCAGATGTTTCCCCTGTCCTTGGGACAGGGCAAACTAAACTGGTACCTTAACCTTCCTCCCAACTCCATCAACAGTTGGCAAGACATGGAGGATGCCTTCTTGGTTTCCTTTTGCATACACATGGACCCAGCTTGGTCCCACAGCTAGTTCATTTCTATTAGAAAGGAACCAAATGAACCCCTTGCAGCATTCAATCACCAGTTCCAACACGCCCTGAAGCAGTGCATGGGTCCTTTCATCCCATCTCTAGAAGTAACCATACAGACCTATCTCAATGTGATGGACCCCTTTGTTGCCACTCTCCTCTGGAGAATGATCATCCCGGGCGACCGGGATACTTTGGTGAAAGTTTACAACCTAGCCTTAGAATTTTCCCACGGTCTCAACAAATCCCCAGGTGGGACTGGGTAGAGCACACCTTTCAACATGATCCCTAGTGGAACTACATTCATCGGGGGATATAACCCCAATCTGGCAATGGATTCCTCCACAATGGCGATGAATGCCCCGCCCCCGTCGATAGACTAGCAGGCCATGTACGTTTATCCATCACAGACTCAAGCAATATCAGGTCTTGAATATTTTCCTTGGAACCATCCGTAGCAGACACAACCATCCAGAGTGCCCTTCTTTTATTCATCTGCAGCTGGAGGATTGTCGCCCTCGACTCTGGTACATAATGCTGCCTTCCCAGGGAACCAACAATAACAACCGTCACATTATGACACAAACACTCAGTTGACTGCCGAGGTTGAATCCCTCTGGTGAATGTTTTCCACCCTGATTATGGACATGGTTCAGCTGAAGGTGATGTCCTATGCACCCTAGAATTCCAATTTCCAGAGAGGGAATATTTTATCTGGCCAACGGAACAACAATGCTAGAGGAAGAAACTTCAAAAACGGGCCTTGGCCCAACCAACAGCAATGGAATAATAACGCGAACACTAGAGGCCCACCTCCAAACTAAAATTCCAATCAAATTGGTGCTGGGCCATCCCATTTCACACCAGTTGCAGACTTCTATCCCATGACCAATTGGTGTAGATTATACAACATAGGCTCCCATAACGAGGTAAACTATGCCACGCTGGAGAAGGTCATCATGATCTCCCAGCTGGACAGGAAACAATCATATGACCATACCCCCCCACAACCTCATGTGCAAGAGCCAACTCATGGTGCATTCACCTGTGAGACCATCTTCTTTGGATCCTCCAGAGAAGATGAAGAATAATCTAAATTGTAGGGATTCTTTAATGAATTGATTCTATCTTTTGAGGCCAATTCCTTCACCAACCCACGAGCTCCTTACAACACTCGGAGCTAGGCTGGTAAAGGACTAGTTTACATGCTGACAACACCTCCCAAAGACACTCCTCCTTGAGATAATACAACTGACTGACCTGTCCCCCAAAAAGGTTCTAGCTCTAATCAAGCAAAAGACCTGGCTGAGGGAAGCCATCGATTCTTGAGAGGAAGATTTGACATCACAAGGGTGTTAGAACAAACCACCACCTCCATGACCTTGATGGAGGTTTTTCTAAACTATCCCGAGTAGAAGAAGTCTCTTCTAAATCTCTTGGGAAACCTAGAGGTTGTTAGTCGCCCACCCAAGACTATCTCTTTTGAGGACGCCAACTTGGCTATCTTTCAGGGAAATAATGAAGATCCTCCATTCTTACTAGGCCTAAATATACAAGGCAAAGACATACACAACTTCCTAGTAGATTATGGAGCTTCAGACAACATCATGCCCCTATCCATATGCTAGAAGCTCAGATTCTGATCCACCCCATCCAATGGTGCAGTAATCCAATTGGATAAAACTGCTGTGAAAGTGGTGGGAGAATTGAAGAATGTCCGGATACAGCTCATCCAGGACCCCAAAATAGCCAGCATAATTGATATCCAAGTGGTGGACATCCCAGAGACTTATGGGATGTTATTAAGTCAGAATTGGTCTAAGTCCTTGAATGGATAATTTTCAACCGACTTCTCCCACTTGTGGCTCCCTTGGGAAGGAGAATCAAACAAGATCTGGGTTGAGAGTGAGCCCCAGATGAAATAGGCCCTTACCAAAGTCAGGAGGGTTAACAAGGTCTTCTTCTCTGAGACTTCCCCTGGGGTGTACCAACCCTTTGAAATATTAACGTTCAATTTCACTCCTAGGGAAGATTCCATAGTTCTACAAAGAACCCAAGACCTAGAAGAAAAACTGAGGGTTGAAGTTAACTCTCAAGGTGCCACAGTGACCCCCGCTACACTCTTGTCTAGCACTTGGTGTCAGGTGCACTATTAGAAACATTCAGAGCTAGAGTGTGAGCATTGATTTTCTATCTCTACCCGGCACATCAATGCCTTCTAGAGCAAAGAACATACAGTTGATTCCCTAGAATCTAGTATTCCTATTGGAAGCACCTCTTTAGTGTTGTTTCCCCAAGGATCTCAATTTCAAACCCCTCCAAAGGCAAACCTCACCCATGAACCATGAGTGCAGAGGGAAGCTCCTCCCAAGTCTCCCCAAAGAAATCCAAAGAATGCTCCATCTCCCCAGCTCAAGACTACAAGCGACGACCTGTGGACCCTTAAGTTTGACGAGTCCTGATCCAAACAAGCTTGTGGGGCTGGAGTACAATTAATCAACTCACAAGGGAAATCATTCCTTTAATCTTATAGGCTACAATTAAACTGTACAAACAACATTACAGAGTATGAGGCTTTGATCCTTGGACTCCTATTCACATTAAGGAAAGGGATCACCTACCTCTGGGCTCTGGGTGATTCAGAGTTGATTGTCAAACAGGTCCAGAGTCAGTACACATGTCATGATAAAAGGTTGGCCACATACCACAATCGGGCTTGGAGCCTTATTGAAGATCTTGATGCCTTCGGCATTGATCTTATTCCCCAGTGACAGAATTATGTCCTAGATGCCCTCACTATTTTTGCCAGCACACTCGAGCCTATGGCTGGCTCATAACTCTGGAGATTTTCCATGGAGATGATCCCTACCCCGTCCATTCTAGATAATGCCACCCACTTTCAGGTTTTTGAGGATGATCAACATATCCTGGCCTTCATGGCCAATGTTGGTGTCTTCAAGGACCAGATAGTGGAGGAACGAGATCATGATGCTACTGGGCAGGGTGATGAAGATGATGGGATCATGGACCTACCTACCAACACCATCCCAAAGGGGATGGTCGCACTTGAATGTATCTTTTACTTAGACCCTCGGGGCCAAAAAAATATGTCATCCTCCTCTAAGGGAGGAAAATTTGAGAAAGTAAACATCGGCCAGCCCGGTGAAGAAAAGACGATACACATTGGCACTTCCTGCTCCCCTGAAGAGAAGGAAAAGATTCTTGCGGTCCTCCAAGAATACATAGACATGATCGCATGGGGGTATGAGGATCTAAAAACATAAAACACATCTATTATGACTCATACCATACCCCTAAAACCTGATGCTAAGCCTTTTTGGCAAAATAAATGACCAGTCAACCTGCTAATCAAGCCTCTGATTCATCAAGAGGTGGAGAAACTGCTGTCATCCTAGATAATCTTTCCAATCTAGCACACTATGTGGGTTTCCAATTTGGTCCATGTTAGAAAGAAGAGTGGTGAAATTCGCCTTTGTGTGGATTTCTAAAATTTGAATAGAGCCTCCAATAAAGATAATCACCCTCTCCCCTTGTTGGACAAGGTGTTGCAGATAATGAATGGGTCGCAGATGATGTCTTTCTTGGACGGATACTTCAGATAGAACCAAGTCATGGTTAAATATGAAAATAGAGAGAAGATGATGTTCACCACCAAGTGGGGAATGTTTATATATCAGAGGATGCCCTTTGGCTTGATTAATACAGGGGCCACATTTCAAAAGGCTATGGACATTGCATTCAAGGGCCTTGTGAACTGGTGCATAATCATCTACATGGATGATTTGACTGTCTTTTCCTAGGAAAGGCGTGACCATTCCACCCACCTCACCTAGATCTGTGAGAGATGTCACCAGTATGGAATATCCCTTAACCCCAAGAAGTGCATATTTAGGGTCACCAAAGGGAAGTTGCTCGGGCATATTGTCTCTGAGAAGGGTATATCCATTGACCCCGAGAGAGTTGAAGCGCTGCTAAATCTACAAATGCCTAGCAACAAGAAAGAGATGTGATCCTTCTTCAGAAAGATCAACTTTGTCCAGCGGTTCATCACTGGATTTGCCAACATAGTAAAGCCACTGAATGAGATGATGAAAAAGGATATAGAAATTGAGTGGAGTCCTGAGAAAAAGTGGGTATTCACCCAAATTAAACAAACGATAATGGAGGCACCCATCCAAGCCAGTCTGGACTACTCCCTCCCATTCTACATTTACTCCTTTGCTTCATCACATTCTACCATGGAAGTATTGACCCAAAAGGTAAAGGGGGAAGAATGACCCATAGCTTTCATGAGCTCCCCCTTCAAGAATGCTAAAGTCTGGTATTCATCATTGGAAAAGTAGGCCTTTTCTCTTGTTCACGCCGTGAAGAAATTTTGGCATTATATTCTCTGGAGCAAGGTGCATGCTATCATCAGGGACTAGGCTGTACAATCTTTGCAGATGCAGAGTGAACTGGGTGAAAGATGGGCGAAATGGATGGCCATCCTCCAAGAGTACGACTTGGAAATGCAACTCATGAAGATAGTCTGAGGCCAGGGACTGAGTTGAGCGATGGCAGAAGAGACTCCCCAAATACAATGTCAAACTTACATAGTGGAGTCTATCACTCGAGACCCGTGGTACACTGATCTAGTGTACCTATTGTTAAACAATATATGCCCAGAGGGGTTACCTCCCAACAAACATCACACCCTGTGGATGAAAAGAACTCACTTCATGATCAAAAACTCTACGCTTTACCGTAGGAACTATGAGGGAGTGTACCTTCGGTGCATTGGTAGGGACCAATCTACGAAAATGATTGAAGAATTCCATGGGCAGTTTGGAACCAGGCATGGCTTAGCTAAAACCACTGCCCATCAAATCCTCTGGGCTAGATATTATTGGCCCTATATATTTAAGGATGTTCACACTCATGTTCGAAGGTGCCATACTTGTCAAACCGTGGCACATCGTGAGCATAAAATGGCTATGCCTTTACAACCAGTCTTTGAGGATAGGCCTTTTGCCCAATGAGTATTTGATTTTATTAGGGAAATCAACCCCAACTTGTCTACCAACCACCGATGCATCTTAACCGCAACTGATTATTGCACCCGGTGGTCTGAAGCCATACCTTGCAAATATAACACAGCAAATGTAGTTATCAAATTCCTGGAAGAGAACATCGTCATGAGATTCAGAATGCCCTTCGTCATAGTATGTGACAATGGTCTGGTGTTTTCTTTGGCCCAACTACTTGAATGGACCTATAATTGGAAGATAACTCTAAATTTTTCCAACAACTATTACCCCCAAGGGAATGGTGTTGCTGAATCAACGAACAAAAATTTGCTTGAAGTGATCAAACACCTGCTAGAACAGAATCCCTAAGATTGGCACCAAAATCTAAGGTTCTCCCTCTAGGTGGATTGCATTTGAATTAAGGCCACCTTGGGAATGTCCCCATTTCATCTGGTTTATGGCCAGAACCTCATGTTCCCAATCAACTTACAGATCCCATTTTTGCAGTTTATACAGGAATTCAGCAATCGGGATAATATTGTAGAGGTGCAACTCTTGAATATGGTGTGGATGGAAGAACAACAAGACACAGCCCTTGAACATTTTTCACATCACCAAGAAGTGGTAAAACAATGGTTTGATCATAGAGCCCAATACAAGGCCTTTCAGATCTCAAACTTAGTCCTATTGTGGGACAAGGCCCGGGAAAAGAAAGGAAAGCACACCAAGTTCCAACGGCTCTGGCTCGAACCATACCTAATCTCAAAGATCTATAGGGAAAATACCTACTACCTTAAAAACATGATTGGAGAACCTATCCCATTGCCTGTCAATGGACAGTTTCTCAAACATTATTTCGAATGAGGCTGATTTGCCCAGAATTGTATTTTATGTAAAGTTCTTTTTCTTGTAAATATTTCTTTCCCGGTGCCTCATTTGGAAGTGCCTTTCTTTGTAAATAGTTTTTTTGGCCATCCTCTGGGATTACCCCTTTTTCTTTCATTTTATTTTGTTTTTCTTGTCTTCCTTTTTGGATCCCGACATTTTTCTCCCACTTTTGTGAGGACTGGTATGCTTCGCATAACATCGTATCTCCAGGAAGTTACCTTTAACATGACGGTGAACTTAAGAATCTATTGTTAACATGATGGAATCGGTCTGGTCTCCAAAGTTATTTTTCAATTTTGGTAGTAAATTATGATTAATATTCATCAGATTTATCCCTGGAAGTCTAATAGTCAGTGAAATAAAAAGTAAGGAACAAGTAATCAAACACATTAAGAGTAGATCGGTTGTACTAAGTTGGTTGACCCAAGTCTGAACTTTTAAAGGTTCTTTCCAGATCTGGAGTTTTCCTACCCTATTCCTCATATTAAGAGGGGTGGAAGGGTGAAAGAAGTACCACCATCAAATTTATCTAAGCTTAAGCTTGATGGTGAAATAAGTACCGCCCTCCCACCTAGAAACAACAAAGAAAAATAAATGGATGAAAATCCGGTGTCTAGGAGAAACAAGAGAATTTGATGAATTTGAGGTTTGATATACTTAGTGCCTCCTCTCTGCTTCTCCCAGAGGTCATCGGCTTGATTTCCTTCCAAAGCACACACTTCACCACTGATGAAAAGGATCATGGACTAAATCGCGTATGACCATATTTTCTCAGACATGTTACTCTTTACAAGAAAGATGCTTTGAGTAACAATTTGTTCTAGTTTTGCTAACCAGAGATTCTATAGTTCTCAAATGTGCTAAGGCATTCATCCCAGATAGTCACCATTTGTTATTCCCTGCATCCCCATCCCTATATTTTGTGTGCAAAATGTTGGGTCCCCCCTTTTTTTTGTTTTCTGCTTTTGGCTCTCGCCTTCCTTTTTCTTTGTTTCTTTGTTTTCCTTCTCTGGGTTTTCTTTCCTGAGGTGTTGGTCTTTCTTTTTATTTTTTTCCCTTGTGTCTTCAAGACCCGATCCCAGAGTTGGTCATTCCTTGTCCAGGAACTGGACTCCAGACTCCAAGATTCTTTGGCATGATGTCTTCTTTTCGTAAGAGGGTATGGTCACACGAAATCCCTAGGCCCAAAGTCTGGAGGTTGGCCTGTTTCAGAGTTTGCGGAAGGAAAGGTGACTTGTTTTTTAGCTCAAGTATAAATAGGACTCACCTGTCATTTCCACAGCTACCGTGATTAAAACACTTAAGTGATTCCTTGGCGATTTGAGCGAAAATTAAGTGCAAGTTTTTCTGAGCTATTCTGAGAAATTGTAGGTCATTTGTGGTGCCAGTGGTGATCATTTCAAGGGTAGAAGTTGTTATAGATGTTCGGGGTGCCTTTCCTCTTGCCTTTCTCTGGTTTTCAGGTTGGTTTCTATTTCCTTCATTTTCCTGCTTTTTTTTTTTTTTTTGGTTTGTGTTTTTCCTGGTTTTGTTTTCATTTTGTTTCTGCAATTTGGTCATTTGGTTCACCGCTCATTGGTGGGTCATCTCTGCCAGAGGGTTGTCTGCCCTCCATGCAGTGTAAAACATTTTATATGCATTGTAGATTTTGTAAATTTTGTTTATGTTTGTATAGGGTGGTCGCTCTGCACTACTTTTTGCTGTAAATTTGGTGTTTTTCATGTATATCCTTCTATTTCCATGTATATATCTTTTGGCCCTACTGTAGTTTAGGTGTATATGTTGTGTATATTCATCTAGTCTCATGTTGAGCTCATCGTGCTTCGTATGTTTTCCATTCAAGTTTGCAAGCTCGTTCAGGGCACAATACCGCCTGGTTGAAGTTTGGCTCTCGGCCAGTTTCAACTAGGTGGTTTTCTCTCTCCTCCATAAACCAGCCTTAATGATCCATTTATGTCCCACATATACATTAAAGACTATCCAAGTGGCATCCTCTTTTCACATGTTTAGACAATTGGCACCGCCATCACCATAACTCCCCATGTATTGCATAGCCATGTGACACTAACGTAGGCCTGACAGCTCGCTTTTCGCACACATCTTGCAATGGTTAGTTTTCCAGACCCCGGGTCTTTTTCCCTCACCCAACCCACATCTTTCTTTCATCAGGTATGTTGAGACCCTCGGGCCCAGATATTGGTTAATTTCCTAAGTTTGCATTATTTATATACTTTTCAAGATTTTGGACCTAAACTCACTTTTCAGGAAAAGGACGTGCCTCAACGGTAAGATCTCCGAATCCCACAATAATATTTATTCATGACTTATGATAGTCACCTTGCCTTGCAGGTTTCTAGAACAACATACCTTAAAAATGTCTGAGGCTTCCGCATCTTCACAACCCATAAGTTCGGAACTTCCTCCCACGACGGTCACCAGGGAAGCTGTCAGATCTAAAATGGACAAGGCCTTAGAAAAATTAGCTCTCAGCATGAAGTACCTAAAGGAAAACACCATCATGGGATCAAAGATTGATTCCAAAGTTTAATTAATTACCGACACCAGCGTCGGAATGTGGGCCGAGATGTAGCCCTGGTCAAGATAATGTACATTCAGCGATAGTCTAGGGATTCGCTAACGATCAGAGTCAAGGATTCTGGGATTCTCAAGGCCACCTATTTTCCATGCTTAGTGCAGGCCCTAGAGTTGATTCTCACACTTGCAGCACATTACAACTCTTCTATCTCGATCGTCATGCTCGCAGCCCCAGAACCGACCGGATATCCCACCCCCATGGTGTCTCTCGATGCCACAACTTTTTGGGTAGGGTTGGGGATCCCTCAATTCAACAACCCAACTTTTGTTACCAGAGCTGATGCCTTAGCTCAATTTCAGCAGCTGGAGGTTGTATCCCAGCAATACATGAACAATCATTGGCTCAAGACTCTGAAGAGGGACCCCAAGAAAATGAAACTAGAGATCCCCTAGTCCAAATTTAAAAAAAGCATCTAGATGGGGATGATAGCACTTAGTCGGGTCTTCGGGCAACCCCATGCCCGAGAATTCACAGGGTGGATGTACTAATTTTTTCTTGGCATCACCGTCAGCGGAGAGTACTTTGATTGGACTGCCATTATTTCAAACCATGTAGATTCTTAGTTCCTTCAAGTGGCCCAAAAGCACAAGTTTTATATGACTTCTTATGTTCTCTGGGCCCTAGTGCAATAATGACCTACCACTAATGGGTTACTCACATCAGGCCTACTCAGGATCAGCTCGGGTCAGAAGGCTTCCTAGGATTATTTCCCACAAATCCAATGGGAGGCTAGTTTCTATTGGAAAGTTGACTTCCTAAGGATGCATGACTCATTTTGTGTTGTCATCATGGTAACAAAGTCATGATTAGTTTCTGTCTTGAAAGACAAAATGACTAAGTATGGAAAACAGGGCAGACAGAGATACTCAGCGATCAGCACATTAGCACATGTGTGAGAGATCGATTCAGCTTATGTGCATTTAGATATAAGTTGTATGACATTTGTACATGTAACATCTAGACACGCATAGTACGGAACAATAGTATGGAAAAATTATAGGCAGATCAGTAGACCAGCAGTCCAGAAGACAAAGCATGAACGCCGACTACTGTTTTGATCAGCGTGAATTATTTTGTAATGTAATGGCTAAGTGCCTTTTTTTATATGTTTGTAATGATGTAATTATTATTGTAGTAAACATGCTTGAGCCGACTTGTTCAGAAGCATTGTATATTTTGTTTTAGGGTCAACTAGTGTTTTTTTTTGGGTCGCGCCTATTCAGATATGAACATATAAGTATGTAATGTAAAGTAATGTTACAAGTGTTGATTATGATGCAAGAGGAAGATACAGAGGGATAGTATAATGAAGTCAGTATATGATAGAGGTCTTTAAGAGAGTAAGAGCATTCGTGCATACATGAAACTGATCAAACAATAGTGTCATCACAGCAATTCATTTTGATATAGTGCATATCATCTTTCAGAAGGTTGTAGCCTTCATCTTATTGGGCAGTGAGCCATATACCTTTAACAAGGTTTTGTAAAAGACTCCTAACATGGTCAAACCTTTAACTAGGTCACTGTACTCATATTGTAAAGACTTCTTCTAACAGGGCAAAGGAACTCTCACAGGTTCATTATACTTAGTACAATATTTGTGGGTACTAATTCCCACTGGGGTTTTCCTCTGATCAAGGTTTCCCCATAATCATATCATGTGTTATGAGTTCTTATGTTA
>MU216785.1:198673-221466 GCA_018584345.1 Thuja plicata | reverse complement strand
AACCCTACTTAAGCAAGTTCCAAGTAAGTATGGCAACCCCAGTTGTGTTTGATATAGCAGAGAGGAAGAGATTTGTATTCAAGAGGCATCCATTCAAATCCATACTAGATGATGTGGAAGGGGATTTATTCAAAACCCCGCTAGGTGTTGTTCACGTGGAAGATATCCATGCATATATTTACTGTAAGAAGGAAACAGTAGGAGATGTCAGCATAGCCACTCATATGGGATCAATGATGAAACTTGATTACACATTCAAGGATGATTTTGTGCACTTGACAGATAACCCTATTTTCAAATACTCAAATGCACATGAGTTTGATGAGCCAGAGAGGGTGAAGATTTTGTTAAGCAGAATACATGATGATCTTTATTGGATTGGTGAGGTCCCTGTGCACATCACTATAGACCTAATCCATGAATTAACCAGACTTCCCAAGAATGGACCAATTTTTCCTACTGGTAAAGATGTCAAGAAACAAATTGAGCAAGTTTTCATATCTAGGAGTGACAAGCGTGGAATGATAGTTGACCCTATCAAAGAAGACGACATAAAACTCTTAACAATGATACTTGGGTATAAGTTTCAGCAAACAAGCAGGTTGAACAGTGTCTCTGCAGCAATAGTCCTAGCAGCTATCAGAATGGTGAAGGACAACACTCAATACAAATTATTTGAGATCTTGCATGGTCAATTGATTAACAACATTTGAATTATCAAGCATGACAGGAGCAAGACATTCAGGTTTGGATCTCTGATCATCTACTTATATTTCCATATAGTTGGAAAGGTTGCAAACCTTTACCTAGACAGGAGCAAACCCACAATGTCTCAGATTTCTCTTAAGGTCACTTTAGAGAGCAGTGCAAGGGATGCCATGGATATGGATATAAAGACATTCAGGATAAAAATGCAGAATAGGTTTAGACTATCTGAGAAGATAGTTGACAAATACAAGGATACCATATATTTCATGGTAGAAACAGATTGCACATGCATGGAGGCAGTTGAACCTAGAACCAAATGGATTCATCCTCTTGGTTACGAAGTGGAAGATCATGTGTTAGAAGGATATGCGCAACTTCTATTATCAGCACCCAAAGATCCTAATGAGCCTAGGTGGGGCACTTATAGAGAGAAGACTAATGAAGTGGATACTATCTTACACAGTGTTGATAATAAAAGGAAAACATCCATAATAACATCTAGCATACTGAAAGTTCATGGAGTCACTCAAGAAGATCTTGACAAAGCCAGAGATGCCAAGATAGCAAAAGAACTTGAGAAAGCTTAACAGATCCAGAAGAAGAAGAAAGTAGAGAGCACCTCTGCGCCCTCTACCACCATTGACTTAGATTCATATCCACGGACTACACCAAGTAAGAAGACTAGAGGAAGAAAATAGGCACCCACAAATAACCCATCCTCAAGGAACACTCAGAGAAAAGAAAAGAATACTCAAGCTCCTCCTGAGGTAGGATTTAGACCTAGTATAAATGTGTTGAGGAACATAATTGTAAATGAAGGGAGATTAGATACACTTTCTAAAGTCTATGACAAATATCAAGAAATTGATAAGACTGAGATACACTCTATGATCATATCTCATATGATCAAGTTCAAAAAGACAGTTCTTGAACTCAAGACAGTGATACCGGATCAGTTACGGAACTTGTTGGAGATCATGAAAAGACATGCAATTGAGGAAGACATGAGAATAAGAGAAGAAACATTGGATACTCTTCTTCCTATATTCTCACATGATGAGAAGGCTATATTATTAGATCTGGTGAAGCCTCATCTCCGAACTAAGACAAGGAACCTACAGATTATGAACAAAGAATATGAGAAGATAGGGAAGGAGACTAAAAAGGCATTTTCACAAGTATTTATGGATAGACACATGTATCCACCAACGACGCATACAGCAAAAGTTACTCCAGCTCCTCCCAAATAGGTTACAAAATGAGTGGTTCAAATTGCGCCTATGACAGGTCCACAGGCTTCAGAGCCCACAGTGACAATAAATTCCGATACAAATAAAGACTCAGAAGACACTATAGTAGTTGACAATGTCAAGATATCCATGACTGCATCTGAAAAAGATATGGACAAAGTTGATAAGGAATTTGTAAGCACTAAAGAAATGTGCACTAATGATACCTCTGCACAACAAGATGAAGTTCCCATCAATGATCAAACTGACATAAATGAAGATACTCAAGATGATACTCAAGGTGACAAGACACCAATAAAAGAGAAACCAGTAAAGGTTGAATGCATGGATACAAGTCAGAATACTATATTCTCACCATCCACTCAACCATCTACCTCATTCTTGTCAAGGTTAACTCCTGATTCAGCAAGTTTGGATGCATCGGGAGAAGAAGACCTAATTAAGATCAGCGTTCTTACTATGGAAAAGGCAAAAGAGAAACAAGTGATGAGAAATCCTCACTTTTTGGAAACAGTAAACATATTGAATGACTTAGTGCCTGCTGATCAAAAAGTAGCTGAAGTCCAATCAGTTGAAGATGTGGACAACATTTTGTCAAACATCAAATCTCACTTTATAAGCTTAGTAGACTCTGCTACTAAGATTGTAGAAGATGAATACAAGAAGGAGAGATTGAATGATCTGGTAAAGAACTTTACCTTAGATTTGAACTCCTTAAAAATTGGGCAATCCATACTAAAAGAGTTGGCAGCTAAAGGCAAGAGAATCATAGAAAACTGCATGGACAGAGTGAAGCTCACCTTTGAGCACACCAAAAAGGTAGAAGAGGCAGATTTAATGGTGGATAGCATTAGAAAATTAGTTGAATCATCCACGCAAGACATGAACATATGCAATAATGTCTATCAAGGACAGTTGGATAAAATTGAGAAGGCAAAATTAGAAATAGGCAAGATAAGAATAAGAAAAACCCAGTTGAGAAATGCACTTGTGCCATCTCTAGCAGTCCTTAATGAGAACATTAAATAGATTGATGACACCATGGTGATATATGATCAAGGTCCTTACATGGATTTAATAAAAATGGAGAAACTGACATATGCCCTATGCGCGCATCTTCAGACAGTTGATGCTATGAAAGTATTTTGGAAGAAAGAGATTCAATCTCTTCAAATTGTATACCCTGAAGTTTACCTGGAGTAAGTATGCAGAAGACTTACTAGTTTTTGTACACCTTTGTCATTAATGTCAAAGGGGGAGTAATATAGAATGTGTATATGTGAAAAAGTATATGTATATATCAATAAGTTATGATATACAAGTCACATTTTGTTTTAATTCATTTTGAATAACTTGGCCACATTCCTTTGTTGCCATAAATGAAAAAGGGGGAGATTGTTGGCAAGTTGACAACCTAAGGATGCATGACTCATTTTTTTTTGTCATCATGGCAACAAATTCATGATTAGTTTCTATCTTGAAAGACAAAATGACTAAGTATGGAAAATAGGGCAGACAGAGATACTCAGAGATCAGCACATTAGTGCATGTGTGAGAGATAGATTCAGCTTATGTGCATTTAGATATAAGTTGTATGACATGTGTACATGCTACATCCAGACACACATAGTATGGAACAATAGTACGGCAAAGTTACAGGCAGATCAGTAGACCAGCAGTCTAGAAGACAGAGCATGGAAGTCGACTACTGTTTTGATCAGCGTGAATTATTTTGTAATGTAATGGCTAAGCATGTTTTGTTATATGTTTTTAATGATGTAATTATCATTGTAGTAAACACGCTTGAGCTGACTTGCTTAGAAGTGTTGTATATTTTGTTTTAGGGCTGACTAATTTTTTGTTTTGGGTCGCGCCTATTCAGATATGAACATATAAGTATGTAATGTAAAGTAATTTTACAAGTGTTAATTATGATGCAAGAGGAAGATATAGAGGGATGGTATAATGAATTCAGTATATGATATATCTCTTTAAGAGATTAAGAGCATTTGCGCATACACGAAATTGATCAGACAACAGTGTCATCACAGAAGTTCAATTTGATATAGTGCATATCATCTTTTAGAAGTTTGTAGCCTTCATCTTATTGGGAAGTGAGCCATATACCTTTAACAGGGTTTTGTAAAAGACTCCTAATAGGGTTAGACCTTTAACCAAGTCATTGTACTCATATTGTAAAGACTACTTCTAACAGGGCAAAGGAACTCTCACAAGTTCATTATACTTAGTACAATATTTGTGGGTACTAATTCCTACCAAGGTTTTCCTCTGATCAAGGTTTCCCTATAATCATATCATGTGTTATGAGTTCTTATGTTAAGCTTCATTCTATGTATGCTTGATTTATGTTTAAGTTGCTGAAAAGTAATTAATAGACAAACACTGATTCACCCCCCCTCTTAGTGTTTCTAACAGTTTCCCCAATTTTTGTCAGGTGAACGACGCCTTCATTTACTACAACCTACTCACACCTACTCGAGATGTAGGGTACCACCTCTCCAAGGAGGAAATGGATCTGGTCAGAAGTTATGGCCATTATTACATATAATTCCAGCAGCATACGTACATAAGGGTAACCGACTTCTCCGGGAAACCTTACTTGTTGCCCAGACATTGTGGGAACAAGATAATTCTCTTGGAATATTGCAGGCAAATGATGGAATTGCATGCCTTATACACCTTAAAGAAGGTGACAAATATTCCATTCCCAATCACTTGTGAGATTTACTCGTGCAGTCTAGTCACAGCTAAGGAGGCAGACAATAAACTCAAGAGCCTAAACTTGGCAGAATTTTATCTAGCGAGGAAGAACTTTGATCCACATGGAAAAATTGCACTGGCACTTTCCCGGGGATCAAAGCCCCACCAATATCACATGGAGGACTTCTGGGAATATTTTCAGGATGACGTTGAACTCCAGAGCTAGCATTACGTCCAGATGACCATGGGGATGATGGAAAGGTTGAAGCTCCAAAAATTTCTAGATGACTTCTCAGACGCCAGACCCACAATAGATCCCCAGTACAAGGAAAAGGGGATTGATAAGTTGGCCCTCCCACCAGTGGACTGGAATGACTAGGAGGAGGCCACCATTGAGGAATTTACTCCCAACGTGGTTGAGCGCATCCATGATTATTTTAGGAGAGTATGCCCCTAGAGTACCCGTAAGGCTGCCCAGGCGGTACCAAAGCTGACCTTCGGGGCCGGAACTTCTTCACAGGGGGAAGATAAGGGGAAAATAATAATGGAGACTCCAACTCTGTAGGAGACCCCCATAAAAGAACAATTGAAGTAATCAATAGCGGCCTCCCAGTAGATGAGGGAGAAATTAATCGCACGGTTGGCTACTCTAGTGCTCATGATCGGACCTGTCCGTCCTCCCTCTTCCCCTTCACTAGAAGCACTAATGGTCATGGTGATAGGATTAGATCTAGAAGAGGAGCAGGTAGCCTTAAGGGATGTGGGGCCTCCTTTGGTCACCAGGTAGAAGAAAAGGCTTAATCCAAAGCCAAAGGTAGAACCAGAGCTAGGGATGCCTCAGATCCCACAAGTAGAAATCATTTCTTCTGACTCCCTAGAGCCGAAAAAGGAACCAGAGCCCACTCATGTCCTAGAAAATCCTCCCCCTCAAGAAGAATTTGATGATGTTTTTAGAACTGACGAGTTTGGGAATTTGTAGGGAGACATTGAACGGTCAGAGGCTGAAATCCTGGAGTAGGAGGAAGCTCTAGAATAGGAACCTGCACAGGAGTAGGAGGAACAGGTAGAAGAAGAAAAAGGGATAGAGAAAGAGATCACCTCTGAAGTCCTGGAAATATGGGATATGGGATTATTAGGCCAACAAAAGAAAAGTGAACAAATGGCATCGACTGGGGAAACCAGACCCATGGGAACAATCGTGACCCCAACTATCGTGTTCCAATTGCCGCTCCTGAAGCTAACATTTGGGGAGGTAACCACTACTACCCAAGTGTTGAATCTTGGCCAGTTGCCTCCCCCACTACCAGAAGATGTACTAATGGAAGAAGACACCACAACAACAGAGGTTGAGGAAGAACAGAAACAGGAAGAAGAAGAAAACTCCAGGGCAACTGATGAGGACCCAAATATTGCTGAAGATATAGACGAGGCAAAGGATACAGGTATTGCCAAAGAAAATACTATCGGTGAGACAGAAGATATAGGGAAGGAGTTGGAAGAGGCTCATACTACTAAGGGGGCACAATAGGATATTGGGGAGAATTTACAAGAATAGGTTTTGGCTACAAAGCCACCCCGCTCGCCACAGTGGTTGGTGGAATCTCAAAAGAGAAAGACCCCCCCATCAACACCCAGAGCCCATCTTTATCTGGCAAAGATGATGGCTCAGGCGTAGAATCCACCCCAGGTTAAGAAAGCCCGAACAGTTCACACTCTTTGAACCGAGCCAGGCAGAGAAATATTCACAGTAATCATGACACCTTCCCTAGATATAGATGAGGCAATGGCTGAGGCCAGAGATTATGATGTCACAGAGGTGTCACTGGGGAAGAGGGGAAAACAAGGTGAATTGAACCTGTTGAAAGAAGTAGCCAAGGCAGTGGAGGATCGCTACGAAAAGGAGGCTCAAAAGTACAAGGTAGAAAAGGAAAAAAAATGCAAACCTAATGGGGTTGCTGACTATGCTGGCCCAGTCCATTATTGTTATTCCTCCAGGGGCCTCTACTTCAGAAGCACCACTTCCATAAAGTAATATAGACTCATTACGGGTGATGAAAAAGAAGGCCCAAGCAGTTGATGAATGGGTCACCTTGCAGTTGGGAAACGTCTGGCATTTCCTAGTGTCCACACTCCTAGACCTATATGCGGCCCGCCACATATTACATCAAGCCGAAACCACCATCAGCATATGGGAGGGGGACATCAAGAATTATGAGGCATGGAAGGTTGAGTTAGAAGAACTCATCGGCCTCGGAGAGGAGATTGTTTCCGAGTCCAAAATTTTAGGAGAAGAGTCCTTTGATTTTGTGAGGACCTAGCACTCTAGAATTGACCTCACATTGGGCGTAATCAAGAAACTGGTGGGGACTCTATGTGATAAGGTTAATGCAGTACAATATTCTTTCAATTTATACAAGTCTTTTGTTTCAAAGGTCTCCGGAGCTCATCCATTCAGTACTGACACATGCACGACGGAGGAGTATGTTTTGGGGAAGTTTGATGAGTTAATGGAGTCAATTTATCAATCCTTAGAGGGGATAGACAGAGCTCAAATGATGTGAATAACCCACATGATACTCAGTGGTCACAATGCGGAAAAGATGGCCGATGAATTTAAGGGAAATGTTTCAGACCTGGGAAAATAGGTTGAAGTGGACAAGTACCGGCGGGCTGGCCTTAAAGACATCGATGAAGATGGAATTTTTCATCTCCTCCAGACCTTCAACAACAGTAAGCAACAATAAAGGTTCTCCGGGGGCTGGAGAAAACCTAAGTGTTTTGTATTCTTTATTTTTTTGGAACGTAAGTTCTCGGATCCCAGATTCCCAGATCCTACATTTTGTATTCTTTCAGTGATCTGTGTCCCGGTCCCCAAGGCCAATCGGTCACTTTCAAAGTTGTTAATAAAGGTTGTCAGAAGGTAGATAGCTACATCAAGGCACGTCGGATTGGCAAGAGGTTTTCTGAAAGATGGTCTTCCCGATGTGCCACTTCAGAAGTACACCTAGCACATTAGAGACAAGGTGCCACTTTTCCCATTTATGAGGCATGTAGCCTTGATCCCCAGGGGATCGGATTTCTTCTTTCTCCTTCTCGGCTCTCTTCTCAAGGCCGATTCTTCCACTCCCCTTCTCTTATTTTTTTCTTCTGACATGACAAGCCTATTCTATCTCTAGGTCTTTTGTAGAGTGGCACAAGTAGTACCAGCCACTAGATAATGTATTTTATTATATAATGTAACATAAGTTAGGGTTAGGGTTAGATGTGTATTTGTATAAATGGTAAGTCCGGCCCCATTCCAAGGGTCGGTGAAATTGATGATTTTGCAGTCCACGAGTTAATAGAAAAGCAGTTTTTCATTTTCTCAGTTGCAGAGCTCAATGCTTGATTTTAAGCTCAATAGTTAGATGCTCCCTTGGAGCCACCATTGTACCACACACTAGTGCTTGCTGGAAGAAATGTTAATGAAGAAGGGAGAGTTCTTGCAATGATGTTGTTGGCGTTCTGTCTTCTGGGTTGACAGTATTTTATGCTCTATGTTCTTCATGTCCTTTACTTAACACTTAAAGTATATTAATGACCTCCTTTCCTTTGCTACTGATGAAATATGAATTGATGGTTGTATGTTTCTTCGGTATTTAGTATAGTGTGTTAGAGTATTGTTGATGCTTTGAATGTTTAGCAAAACTATAGGTAGATGAAATATTTCTAACTCTGCAAGATCTTTTTCAGTTTATTTGTTAAGTGTAAGCATGCTTGGAGAAACCTCACCTACTTGAATCCCTGGAGAGAATGAGTTGAAGATAACCAGCTATCCCCCTCGAAAATAGTCACATCTCCCAATTGAGCCCCGCACTGTCGATACCCAACTCTCAGGTGCTTGGAGGCCCAAGGAATCTCATTTCCCTGGACAACCTTTACAGGAAAAGTTGGCCGGTACCTAGGTACCCAGTGACAACTCACCTCTGTTGGCAGACCCGGTCACAAGAATCCCATCAACAAGAATATTACCATCAATATCTTTTTTTAAGTACAAATTGCTATTTTCACTTGTTCTTACAAATTCAATTCTTATGAGATAGGAGTGAAGTCTTTCATACCAAGCCCTGGGTGATTTTTTCAATCCATACAAGGCTTTATGTAGTCTACATACCATATTTCTCTTGTTTGGATCAACAAACCCTTCTGTTTGTTCAATGTATACCTCTTCAAGTCTAGTATTCCATCTAGGAATACAGATTTGACATCCATCTAGTATACCTTGAATCCTTTGTATGTAGCATAAGCAAGAAGAATTCTTACTCCTAGTGTAGCAATGGGTGCAAAGGTTTCACCATAGTCAATACCTTCTTCTTGTGCATTCCCCTTGCATATTAATCTTACTTTGTTTCTTGTGACTTCTCCATTCTCATTCACCTTGTTTCTGAATATCCATTTGGTACTGTGACATTCTTATCATCAGGTCTCGGTACTAGAGTCAATGTCTTGTTCTTCTCAATCTGTTCTATCTCTTCATTCATAGAACTTACCCATTCTTCATTTTCAAGTGTAGTATTAATAGATTTAGGCTCAAAATCACAAAGTAAACATCTAGTGTTTAGTGACTTACTTCTTGTTCTCATTCCAGCCTTCTTGTCTCCTATGATTTGATTCTATGGATGATGTCTTCTGACATACTTGGCAAGTTTCGATTCAACTTATTTTCCATCATTCTGATCATCATCTTGACATTCATTCTGATCTTCATTTCTCAGTACATCACCTTGAGGATTTTCCTAATTTTTGGTAATTGTAGCCTAATGCTCGGGTTCAATGTTCTGTTGCTCAAGAGAGATACACTATTTCTTGGGTAGAGTGTCAGGTTTTTCATTGTAAAAAAACCTATTGTAGTCTTCTTATTCTTTTCTTCTTTCCTTATCCCTTTTCTCTACATATTCATCTATTTTGACATTGTCACTTTCAATAAATTTTTTAGAGGACTTGTTTAGACATTTATAATCCTTTCTTTTGGTGGAATACCCTAGAAAGATACCTTCATCACTTTTGGAGTCAAGCTTTACATTTCTTTCATCTTTCAAAATATAACATTGACTACCAAAAATTCTGAAGTAACTTACATTGGGTGTGTAACCATACCAAAGCTCATAGGGTGTCTTCTTTGTGCCCTTCTTCAATTGTACTTTTTTCAATGTGTAGATAGCAGTATTGGTAGCTTCCCTCCAGAAATTTTGAGTGATGATTTTCTCAATCATCAGTGTTCTTGCACAATCAACAATTAATCTATTTATTCTTTCAGCAATCCCATTTTGTTGTGGTGTTCTTGGTGTAGATACCTATCTTTTAATTCCATGCTCATTGTAATAGTTAGTGACTTCATCTAAAATAAATTCCCCTCCTCTATCTGATCTTAAGCATTTCAATTCTTTACCGCTTTATTTTTCTACCATAGCCTTATACCATTTAAACATCTTGAATGCTTCTGATTTATCTTTTAAGCACATAACTGTCATCATTCTAGAATAATCATCAACAAAGAGAATGAAATACCTATCTCCAAAGTATCTATTTGTCCTCGTGGGTCCACATAAATTAGTATGGACTAATTCTAGAATTGCATTAGATGTATGGGCTTTACTCTTGAAACTAGAATTTTTTATCTTACATTTTTGACAATTCTTGCACATGATATGCTCAGGATTTGACATGCTTAGTAAGCCTCTTACATTCCTTTTATTTCTTATCTTAATCATGTTGTCAAAATTCACATGACATAATCTCTTATGCCACAATCATAGGTCTTCATTTCTATCCATTAAACAAGTAGTGTTTGTATCATCAAGATAGAAAAGGTTACCTCTTGTCTACTCACCAGTTCTGATCAACCTTCATGATTCATTAGAGATCTTTGCCTTTTTATTCTCAAATGCTACTCGGTGACCTGTGTTATTCAGCTATGAAACACTCAACATATTATAATTTAGTCCTTTTACCCAGTAAGCATTTTCACATTTGATCAGGTTGTTCAACATTATGGTTCCTTTACCTTCAACTGGACAAGGTGTGTCATTACCCATTCTTACTGATCCACCATTATAGTATTCAAAAATTTCAAACTTTTGTTTATCACCAGTCATGTGGTGAGTGCAGCCACTATCTATGATCCAGACATCATGCTTACTAACCTTGGATATGAGTGCAGTTTCTACATACCTTTCCATTCTTCTTCGTCTGAATCATCCTTCATGGATACAAATACCATCTCAATGTCTTCATCAGATTTGGTTTCAGTGTCATCAGCTCTGTTCTCAGCTAGGTAACAAGCTTTCTTCCCTTTGTCCTTGTAGTCTTGGGTATCTCTTCTTTCAGATTGACAGTTGCTTCGGTAGTCTCTGTTATCACCTGGTTCAAACTTCTTTTCATATGTTTTGTCATTACTTATGTCATCTTTTCTTTTTTTAGGACATCTTGCAACAAATTGTCCAACCTCTTTACAATTAAAACATACAAGTGGTAATTTACCTTTGTATCTACCTTTTCCTCTCTGCAATCGTCTTTCCATTAGTGCTTCAATCTCATCAAGTTCTTGATCCTCATTATCACTTTCACTATCATTTCTAATAGCGTGTCTATGACTTGATTTACTTATTTTCAAAGAAGATTTGAATGCAGACTCAATAGATGGTAAGACACTATTATCAAAGTTATTCATCTCAAATGAAATCAGTCTACCAACCAAACTATCTAGAGTAACATTATTGTTTGCAACTACTCTCATTTCTTGTATAGAAGATACTCTAATAGCATATATAGGCAGTAAGGTTCTTAGGATTTTAATTACCACTGTCTCTTCTTCAAGTACACCTCCAAATCCTCGGATAGCATTGACTACCTCTTTAATTTTGTAGCTATACTGAGTGATATTTTCTCTTTCTTTCATCGTTAGGTCATCAAACCTCCCTCTTAGGCTTTCTTCCTTGGCTCTTAGTACATTAGCATCTCCTCCATGTACCAACTTAAATTTATCCCACATTTTCTTTGTAGAGGTGCAGGTTTTGACATCTTCAAACTCAGCATCGGAGAGTGAGGAAGAAAGTTCTATCATCATGTAATTATGCTCATGCTTTTATCTCAATTACTCAAGGGTGTGAAGTCTTGTAGGCAACACATATTTAGTATCTAATTATTGAACAACATCATTTTCAATACCTGATAGGTGGAGTCTTATTCTGCTTTTCCATGATGTAAAGTTGTCTTTATTCAACTTAGGCACCTCTCATTTTTTCATCTTGTGATCTTTTTCTTGAGTTGTTAAACTCCCTTTCTAAGCACACACGCTCTGATACCAATTGTTAGAATAACTGAGAGGGGGTGTGAATCAGTTGCCTCAAAAATATTCCAATAAATCAACCCACAAACTTAGTACCACAATATTAAGCCTCTAGTGATCTTCATTACTACAAAATAAATGCCTTCAAATAATATTAACAAATAACTACTGCTCGGAGTACATTGTTAAACCTTATTCTTACTGTTTACCAATTAGCAGTCGTTCATTTACCAAAAAATAGTAACATGCTTAGTGTATACCGATCAATTTAGATTAGTTATGTGTAATGAAAAACAATAAAGTAATGACTCATAAACATATTTGACACATGGATTTTTAACGTGGAAACCCTGTTAAGGGAAAAAACACTTGGGACTGGTAACCCAAAATTTTCACTCTTCTGAAGTGAGCTCAGTGAAGAGCCAACCATGTTAAAGGTTAAAAACACACTATTAGGTGTGACCTTGTTAGAGGATTTAAATAGAATAGTTTGTCACTTGATATAGGGCATCTCTATGCTACCTTCCTTGTCCAAACTCCTCTAGTTTGTCAAATGGTATCTAGCATCTCATGCTATCTTCATGATCAAAAAATTTTATACTCCTTGGGATGTATCTCAATATAGAAAGGATCTTTAAATCCTTATCGGTTAAGAGGATTTCTGAATCAATGGTTAAACTGAGACAGTAAATGATTTGTTCACATATACAACTATATACTTGCAAATTTTTAGATCTATTGTAATCTCATTATACCTTTCTGATTAATGTATCTTTTCAATACCTTTTCTCCCTTCTTTCTGCTAGGTGATGTTGTGCTTCTTTTTTGCTCAATGTCCATATAAATCTTTAGCTCTTTCCTCAGCTTCATTGATCAGGATTGTATGAAGTTTTTCTTCATCAGTTTTTGTTCAACATTCTTCTTCTCTATTCACTCCCCTAATTCATAATGAATTAGATTGTCTCTTTATAGACATGATATCATTTTTTCTCACTTCTTTATTTTCTTGTTCTTGGCATGATCTGCAATCTTATCCAATCTTGCTTTAAAGCTTTACTCTAGTTTTATCCCTTAGATTTCTCCCTGACAACTGCATAAAATGACTTTAAATCTTTTGCTTATATTTGGCTTTATCTTGTTGATGAAAACAAAATTAGCAACCAATTAAGTCTATCTTTAGCTCTTCCCAGCTAAGTATTTTGTCATTTCTGAACTTCAGTTAATTTTGATGTTTAACTCTTTGATAGCTTTGGTCAACACTTCAGTTCTCCTCGACATCTTAGTCGGGGTTGTCTGTCCATCGGGCATCACTGTGAAGTTCTGCTCATCGATAATGCTTGTGATTCTACTCATCAGTAATTCTTGTGATTCTTCTCGTCAGTAATGCTTGTCGGTTTTCTTGCTCAGGAATCACTGTGACTTTACTCTAAGGTTTCTATGTCCGACGGGTTCCACTAATCGTTGGTGTTTGTAGTCACATAGTGAATGCTGATCTTTTATGCATTACTAAAAGAATAATCTTTATCTCTTTGATTCTCTAAAGTCTTTGACACTTTGAATATAACCAATCAGATTATATCAAGTTGACATCAATGACAATACAATCCATTAACTGATTTAAAGTCTTGCATTATCTTTCTGCATTTCGGTGATCAACTTAACATCTTCAAACATTCGATTAGTTATGGTTCATCAATAGGTTTAATTGTGTATAATTAGGTCCTAATAGGTCTAACTGGGTATAATTAGGTGCTAATAGGTCTTAAGGGATCATATTACTCATAGTTGGTCTAATGAGGTCTTAAGGGGTCATATAACCTAGCATAGGTCCTAATAGGTTTAATTGGGTCTAATTAGGCCCTAATACCTATTCATAAATAGGCCTCTAATTAGGTACTATTACTATTCAATATTAGTTCCTATTACTCGTATTAGGTCATATTACTCACATGTATTAGGTACATTAATTAGTATAATTAGGTCTTGTTAGGTTTTATTAGGGGTTAGCTAGTCTAATTAAGCCTTAGGTCCTAATTTGGGCCTTATTACTCATATTCGGTCCTAAATTGCCAAATATTACTCATATTAGGTCCTAATAGGTCAAACATTAGGTCTTAAGGGGTCATATTAGGTATATAATTATGTCTTCTTAGTCTTATTAGGTCTAATTAGTCTTATCTAGGTCTTATTAGGTCTAAGTAGGTCTTCTTTATCAATTTAGGTATAATTAGGTATTGCAATATCATGCTTACATATTTCAAATTAAGAAAAGTCCTAACCATCAACTTAAAATATCCAGAAATAATGAGAGTTGAGATCAATCTCATTAAAATCATTAGCATTTGTGAGAAACCTATTGCGGTTTTCCTGGAGGAAATGAAAGATGTGGTTGGCAATTCTGAAGCCCAAGTGGAAATTGTGTACAAAGTTTGCAATATGGAAAAATAGTTGAAGGACATAAATGACAGGGCCGTGGAAGAAGATAGTGTAAGGAAAATCAACATTATGAATAGCAAGGTGGAAAAACTTGAGGAAATGGTGTGCAAGATAGGAGAGCAATGCCTGGTGATCCTTAAAGCGTATATAGGGCATGCAAAGATCTTGATGGAAAATTTGGAACAAGACAAAGGGGGAAAGGACAACAAAGAGGTGAACAATACCACAGGACCTGGTATACGCACAAGGGCTAGTACAAGGAAGATGAGTCCAAAGGAGGATAAATAAATAGAAAACCTCAAGAATTTTGTTAATCGAATGCAGATCATGGTTATTCAGGCACAGGACATGTTGGATGGCATGTAGCTGTCCTTTTTGGGGCCTATCTTTTTTTTGTCCCTATTTTTTTCGAAGATCTGTGGGACTTTTTTAGTTAGGTTGTTAGTGTAACCACCCTAATTTGGTATGCTCTAACCATAGACCCTATTTTCCTTAAGTGTGATCATACCCCCAATTATGTCAAGACAATTCTTCAATTTATTGGAATAATTCATTTAAATCAAATTTAATCTCCTAAGTGATTTAATCACTAAATTACATTAATTGCCTTTAGCCAATCAAATCAATTCAATTCAATTCTATCAAAACAAATCAAAAATATGGCTAGAGTAGTTAATTAAAAGGAATTAAATAAAATCCTAATTACACCTCATCACTTGCAAAAGGAAAGCCAATCCCCTAGCCTAATTAATTTAATTAATTGGCTATAGTCCTGATTAATTATCAAAGGCAACCAAAAGCTTAAATAATTAATTTCTCCTATTATTGAATGAATATATTATTTATATAATTTAATTCATTAATATTCCCTTTAACCCCTAACCTAACCTATCTCAACCACCTTAATCATGTGTTCAAACTAATCCCAACCTCTTCACCCATGCTAAGCCTAATTCTATTCTTAATCCCATCTTAACCCTCTCCCTAATGATGTCACATTCCTAATCTTTTGATTATGAATTCAACTCATTCCCAAAAGTCAATTTTCTCAAGCTCCCCTTCCCCAAAGTCCACTTTCTCAAGCTTGGACTTATACCCTCACCATGCCTCATTAATGCTTTCATAAATGCATCATTAATGTGTATACCCCTCACCCATGCTTCATTAATGTTATCCCTCATTAAGGCTCTTACACATGCATTTAATGGCCTTATCTCTCCTCTCACTCCTAATTTCTTCTATAAATAGAATGATTTTTAAGCTCAATTGGCCCTTGATTTTGGATTATTGAAAGCATTGTTATGTTGTTCATATAATTAGAGACCTATATTGCATTATTAGCTTTATTATTATGCATTTTTATAATCTTCAATTTTAGAGCTTAGAATGCATATTTCTTGAGCATATAAATTAGTTTCATTTAAATCTTTCATTCTAGGTTGCATATGTCACTGATAAATGCATAATCTGAGGGCAATTATAGCATTTTTCACACTCCTTCTAGATAGGAAGAAATAGGTCAATTTTAGTGATTGATATGCTTGCTAACTCTTGATTTTTACTAATACAATGACTTATTAAAGTGTTGTGTTGTAGCTAACAGGTACACAAAATAACACACATTTTTGGCACCCACCATGGGGAAAATCTTGGATTTTACCTCACTTTGCATTCATTTTCTACTAATTTGTCTTCCCAGGTTTCAGGAACAGAGTTAGTTTTGGTTGCCAAGGCTTGCATCTTGGATATTGGATCGCATCGCAGAATCCTGGATCGCACCCCGGATATCAGATTTCACATCCCATAAATCCTACATCATTTTTGGTAAAGGCTCGCATCTGGTATGCATTGTATTGTTGTTGGTGTATTTGATCGCATCTGATTAATTCTGGATCATTTTTGGGAAATGGAGTCATAATTAGGAGGATAGGATCGCATCTAGTTTTTGAGGTTAAACTTTGAAAAATCTAACCATTAACCTTTGCATATTTTTTGTCTCTATCATTTAAACATCCTAATAAGTGTTTGCAGATTGATTTTTATCCCTTTTTTTCTTAAAAAAGATGGAAAAGATATTGTTACTTTGAGATTTATATTTCTCATAGATTAACTTGTTCTAAATTCTTCAAAGTTGCAAAATTAAGACACATTTTCTAATCACTTTTTAAATAAATCATATTAGTATGCTCTTTTCCTTCAAGGAAAATCAAAAAATCAAAAGTTGGTTTAAAACTTGAGAGGAATTTGGAGTAAATGGACAAGGCAAAGCAACTCATTGTTTAAATCATTTTGGCAAGATAATTGAACAAGCAAATCATTAAACTTTGTGGGATTAATTGAACAAGATTCACAGTTTAAATTTCCCTTTGGAAAAGTAATTGAACAACACAAGTCACCTAAATTTTGTGGGAAAGAAAGAACTTCATTGTCTAAATTTTGGATTTGTAATTTAACAAGCAAAGCATTAAATATTGTGGTCAACGAACAAACAAACTTTGCTTTCAAAGTACTTATGTTTTCATTAACTTAGGAATATTTAAATCAAACTTAAACTTGCTTTTCAGTCTCACTAGAGGATTTTCTCTTCCTTCCAAGTGGGGGAATCAGAAATACCATATGGGAGATTGAGTTATGAGTGAAGTGGTTTGAGGGAATGAACAAGAGATTGAAGTGTTTTGGGAGAAAATGGCATGGACTAGGAGAGTATGCTCTCTTCCTTTCGAAGAATCACAAATCTTAAAATCCTAAACTTGCCAATCCTTTGTATGCTTATTCAACATTAGAGTGCCTTCCAGTTGAGGAAAAAATCTCCCAACATGACCCAAGTGAGGACAGGTTTTGTGCCAACCCTTCCAACTCACTATAAATAATTTCTTCCTTGTAGGCTAAAGCCTTGGAAGATAGAATCTATTTTGTTCTTGGAATTTTTACATCATTCCTTAAACATGCTTGGGTATGTGTAGAGTTGAGCCACTTGAATCTTTCTTGCAAGACTACACACATTTGAGTACTCATAGGGCTATACGCCTCAATTTTTCCTTGTGCAATTATATGGGAGACGGTTTTGAAAGGATTTCCCCATCATAAATAAAAAATTGTAGTCAACTACCTGATTCATCCCCTAAAGGGTGATAATCTTTGTGAAAGGAAAATAGTAATTGCCCCAAGATACTCTTCATTTCGTGCCCTCAGTTGCATTTGGATTTGGATAATATGGTATCATAACCAGAGCCATTACATGCTTGGTGATAGCCATATTCTGATTAGCATTTGAGTGTGTACCTGAGTCTACGAGCAAAGATTCTCATCCTCTACTTAGAAAATAGGGAGTAAGGATGTGTTTGTTCACCCCTAACAATGAAAACAATGCTTGATGTGCTTAAAAGATCACTAAACAGATAAATCATTCAAAAAAGCAACAAAATTCAATCCTTTGGCTACATACTGTATTTTTCATTCACTAGAGAGACTCAAAAACAACCTACAGTCAGAAAAATTTGCACAAACTTCATGAAAAATCAGACAAAAACTTGATAGAACATCAGAGAGTCACCATTAGTCTATCCTAGCTCACATCTAGTTTTGCAAACTCGCATTCAGGGTACAAGCTCACATCTGGTCATTCTTGTATTGATTTTAGGGAGAAAGGTTGCATCTAGGATACTTAGGCTCGCATCTAGTTTTACAAAAGCTTGCATCTAGTATTTCCTACCTCACATTCAGAGTGTCACATCTGGGACAGTGGGCACTTGCAAAGTTGCCTCTCAAAAAAAAAATAGTTTATTTGGATACCCTTTTGGCTCATTAGTTTGACCCTGTTGCTTTTTCTGGTCTCTCTGTTGTTGTTTCAAAAAAAAATTTAGGTCTACCTTGCATGTCATTTTGGGCTCCTACAATTTGTCTCAAAATGTGTAATCTATTCACTCTCAAAAATAGCTTGATTCCCATCTCATTATCAGGGCATTCTAACCCTTTGACACTGGAGTGATTTACTTCCATCAAACAACAAACTTTCACAATTTGGACACACTTACTTGAACGATTTGAGACCTCACTTGACACTATTGGGGAAACTTTGGACATAGTTGAGATACAAATTCATGGTTAACACAAGACATAACAAGTATCTTATTGACAAATTAGAGGTACCTCCTAAATTTCTACACTTTCAAAAAGGAGAGACATCTCGCAATCCTCTATTTGACATAGACTCACCAGCAATGGATGCTGCTAGGAGTGAATGGGCTAATGCCTTTGAAGAATACAACAATGAGAAAAACTAGTGAGATCAAGACAATACCAATAATGAGGAAGACGTAAACATCACACACCCTTTGTTTGAGTCAGAAAGTGATGAAGACATTCACGAAGAAGAGTAAAATAGACTCAAACAAACTAGGAAATTCCAAAGAACATTGGAAAAAATAATTGGTGAAGACAAAGAGAAATACTTTCTCCATCTAGCATCCATTGGAGTAAAATTACCTAAATATTATGATGTTGAAAAACAAAAGGAAAAAGAGATATCAAGCCCTATCTCTATTCTCACCAAACAAATGACCTTAATGCAAGAAGAACTTGCAACTCTCAAACAAGAGAAGGATAAACCAAAGAAAAAATACTCTTTGGACTCCATTTGTCCATTTCCTTTTGACAAGATTATCAATATGGTTCCATTCCTCCCAACATGGCAAGGCCAAAATATGACAAGTATATGGGAGAGACTGATCCACATGACCATGTGAGAGAGTTGTGTGCTCTAACCATAGAATACATGCACGAACCTACATACCTAATGAGGTTATTTCTGAGAAGTCTAGGTGGAATGCTATGGAATGGTTCTTCAAACTCACACCTAAGGTAAAATATTTTGAGGATTTGATTTAATAGTTTATCCAACATTACTCCTAAAATATATAGCATGACGTAACCATGATGGATTTGTGTAACACAAAACAAAGAATCAGTGAATCCTTTACACACTTTATACAAAGGTGGAGGAAATATTTGCAAGGTATTCAAGAGATATTTTCAAATCAGAGAAGATGGAAATATTTATTAATAACTTGATACCTACATTAAACTATGCATTGCAAATACAGGATTCACCCAGATTTGATAGGATGATCAAAAATGCCATCCGTATTGAAGAGGTAATGGTTAAGAAAGAATAAATCACTCTCCAAAGTGATAACAAATCTACCAACTCCAACAACAAACCTAAATGGTGGAAACAAAATAAGATTTTTGTTAATGATGGAGTGGTAGATGCATCTAATGCTAATCCTAAACCAGCAGTGTTCAATCTAATGAATAGCATGCAAGCAAGTAAAGATGCCAAGGTAACAACCACAATACCTAAAGAAAACAATGAGAACAACAAGAGTCGACCATGGACTTCTAAACCTCAACAAACATTCACTCCTTTGGGAGAACCTCTTGAGACAATTTTGAAAACACTCTTGGACAACAAAGTTCTTACAATCCCAGATTCAAAACCATGGGAACCAGAAGTCAAACCAAGATGGTGGGGCGACAATTCTTATTGTGTCTTTCACAAAAACAAGGGACACAAGACTAATAATTGTCTTAAACTCAAACATGCTATACAAGAACTTATTGAAGGATGCAAGATCAAAGTGGAAGGACACACCACTAATGAAGACTATACGGCATTTAACAAACCATTCCCTAATTATGAGAAAGGGGAAGCATCTAAAGAAAAAGGAAATTAAGTAAACTACACCTACTCCAATAATGATAATATGATCAGCATGCTAGACATTAAATATGACTCAATTAATGTGATCACTATCAAAGGTGTTAAAGACACATCTCCCCAATCAAATGTAGTGATACAAAGTCAAGCACAAGTCACAATTAAAGGACCTAATTCCTCATCAAAACTAGCGCTAACTTCCAATGTACCTATTGTCACTATTCCCAAACCAGCGGCAACACAACAAATAGTTACCATTCTAGCAGCGAACTATAACTTGGTGGATCAATTACAACGAACCTCTACTCAAATGTTCATCTTTGAGTAACTTAAAATCTCCTCAGTACATAGGGAAGTTCTTGAACAAACCATACATTTAGAAAATGTACCAAAAGACATTGATGTAGACAAATTCCAAGCAATGGTAAATCATATCTCAGTACTACACTATCTCTCTTTTTCAGAAGATGATGACAAATAATTGACACATCTGCATAACCAAGCTCTACATATTGAAGTCCTAATTCACAAATCCCATGTCAAATGTGTATTGATAGATGGAGGCACAGGGTTGAACATTTGTACTCTCAATCTAATCAGGAAGTTGGGTCTCTTAGAACAAACCATTGATTCAAGAAGTAAGTTCACTATCAAATCTTATGATGAAGAAGAAAGATCATCTAAGGGCCTCATTGTTCTACCAATCGAAATAGGACCAGTTGAAAGAAATGTGATATGTCAAGTTCTTGATCTACCACTGGCCTACAATATACTATTAGAAAGACCTTGGATCCATGAAATGCAAGTAGTACCATCTACTTACCACCAGTGTATCAAATTCCCACATAATGGGGTGGAAGTAACAATTCATGTAGATGCCAGTTATACTTGCAACAATGTTAAAATAGATATTATGGTCCCTCATAACAAGGAAGTTCCAAAAGAAACTGTACCTAAAACTACTAGAGACATTGTTATAAAAAGCTTTGGAAATACCTTAAAACTTGAAGAAACTAGTATGGGAGAATACAAGCTAGACATGACCCCATCATTGACAGAACTTCTAGTGTCTCCAAGATGTTATGGGAAACCTTCCCCATCTTTCACACCCACTACATCTAAAGAGCCAAAAATTCACAAAGAAACTAGTATAGTTAAAGAATCTACCTCCCAAGAGGATGACAAAGAAGAAAAAGTAGTCTTGGCTTGGCTTTACAAGGGAGAACCAAAAGAAAATGAGGTAAAACATGTAGAAATATCCCCAAAAAAGTATGGTAAAGGATATGATCTTTTCAAAAAAATGGGATATAAAGGAGAAGGACCTTTAGGAGACAAAAGAAAGGGACTTTTTGAACCTATACACATGGAATTCATAAATACATGAGATATTATTGCATATTGGTATAGAGTATCCCAAATATTAAGGAGAAATATATGTACCTAGATTTGAGACACCACAAGACACTCATGTTCCTTTGTTAACACAAGCTACTATTCAAGAAGTAGAGGAAACAACAGAAGACACTCCATAAGTGCCATTGATAGAAACACCTATTGAATACATACCCCAACAACAAGATTTAGATCCTAACTGGGGGCATCTGGTCACAATTTCACACATCCTAGATTTACCAAACTTTGATCTACAAGTGGATAATAGAATACAACAGGTAACTATTGTTGAGTTTCTAAATAGATCAGATGATGAAATAACAGACTCACATAATTATGAATGGGATGTCCTATCTGATGCTACCACGGACATTGAAGTAGATGTGATTCATAAATTAGCACCAATATTTCAAAGAGGAGAGAGTTCTAACACTTCCCCTAACACTGTCGATGTTCCAGAATCAGATGAAATACCATTGCATATAATTATTTATGAAGAAACTAGTGTTTTATTAGGTCTAAAGGACATTATGAGAATACAAGAAATGAGTTCCATTTTGTTGAGAGAAGAAGAAGAAAGATCAACTGACGAGTCGCTAGAGTTAGGTCCACATATTACTAACAACAACCCTATTAATGGTAGTTTAACTCTTAATGATCTAAACACCATAGAAGTAGACTTAACAAAACATGTCTTGTTAGTTAATAGTTTTGGCACTAACATGATGTTATCCTTACCAAGCTCTAATTCATTATCCTTGATAAACCCTGACCTAATTGATTGGACAAATTTAGATCCTGATCCTATCATGAACTTCCCTAATGACTACACTTTGGCTTGCGACCTAAATGCTTGTGAGCCTTATCCTTCTTCCACCAATGCAAGGCGTGTGAACATGTCAGAAGAGGATATCAAGTTTCTCAGTCACCAATTGAAAAATAAAAAGAAGAAAAGAACTGATGGTGAAAATCATGTTGTGGCAGCATCAGATTCTAAAATAGTAAAAATAAAAGACGTATCTGATGGTGAATGTTGGAAATAATCAAGACTAGCCAAGTTACTGAGAGGGGAGGGGTGAATCAGTAACTCTTAAAACTTTAAATCATTTCTGAACTTGTATATACTTGACCATTCATTTATCTAATCTACTGCAAGCATGAAAGTATAATCATTCATAACACATAAACACAAAGATTTGGTGACCCAGAAACCTTCCAAATAGAAAGTAAAACTGGGGTG
>MU216785.1:160842-181828 GCA_018584345.1 Thuja plicata | reverse complement strand
GATGTCACATTCCTAATCTTTTGATTATGAATTCAACTCATTCCCAAAAGTCAATTTTCTCAAGCTCCCCTTCCCCAAAGTCCACTTTCTCAAGCTTGGACTTATACCCTCACCATGCCTCATTAATTCTCTCATAAATGCATCATTGATGCTTATACCCCTCACCCATACTTCATTAATGGTATCCCTCATTAAGGCTCTTACACATGAATTTAATGGCCTTATCTCTCCTCTCACTCCTAATTTCTTCTATAAATAGAATGAGTTTTAAGCTCAATTGGCCCTTGATTTTGGATTGTTGAAAGCATTGTTATGTTGTTCATATTATTAGAGACTTATATTGCATTATTATCTTTAGTATTATGTGTTGTTATAATCTTCAATTTTAGAGCTTAGAATGCATATTTCTTGAGCATATAGATTAGTTTCATTTAAATCTTTCATTCTAGGTTGCATATGTTACTGATAAATGCATAATCTGAGGGTAATTATAGCATTTTTTAGACTCCTCCTAGATAGGAAGCAATAGGTCAATTTTAGTGATTGATATGCTTGCTAACTCTTGATTTTCACTAATAAAATGATTTATTGAAGTGTTGTGTTGCAGCTAACAGGTACACAAAATAACACACACAGTTAGTTGGCTAGACTTTTTGGCTTTCCTTTCTTGGTGCTATGGGACAGTTGTTGTTGAACTTTATTGATTATCTGTTATACTTTTTTTAAAGGTTTCAGGTCCTTGTAAAACCTATTTTTATGTAATTAGAACTTAAAATATCTAGAGAGAGATACCTGGTTTGCTATGATAATATATTTCTCGTGCTTCTTCACATAGCCTTTGTTCAATCTCTTCTGAATAATGTCGTGTACTCTTATTTAGCCTTCTCTTTTTATTTCCCATCACTTTTCAAAATTGTTCCACTAAATTTTGATAAAATATAATTCCAATTCTTCCTTCTCCAAAATGTGAATTATTTTGTAGCTTTCGAATTAATAAAATACGGAAAATATGTATTTATTTATATGTAATCGTTATTAACCCGAGACGGTACCAAATTGGCCGACATAGATTTCTATTGAAATTCATTTATAACTTTTTTTTAAAGTAATTTTTTAAATGGCTAAACCCATGTTAAACCAATCAAGTACTTTCGATTGAAATTAATTACTTTCGATCGAAAGTACTTTCTATCAAAAGTCCTTGAGTAAAGGCAATTTGCAGAGTTTTACAAAATTCTGAATATTTCATGGCTTCAGGGCTCAATCGCAGGGCTCAAATGGAACAATAAGAAGATGTCATTTTTCATAGAACATGTACTCCGAATGAGCTTTCTAACTATTATAGATTTGATAATTTTTGAGTTTCTTATGTATATATTTTTTGGCGTTAATCGAATGTAGGTTTTTTATCATATATAAACCTCTGAGTTTGATGTTTAATGAAAAATAGTAGAAAAGGGAAAAATAACTTGAAAAATATTACTTCCCTCCACCTTCGACTCTACTTTCTATAGAAAAAATGAAATTCGATAAATACACAACAACTTATAAGCTATGTAGTCAAGGTATGTCAAAATTACGGTTTAGTCAACTTTAAACGATAATAAAATATATAATAATCATGATAATGTCATCAAACCAATTGCATGCCCTCTATATGGATGTTACAAAACTAAATTTGAAAGAAGCACATTGATATCTATTTTACAAAAATTGTTATGCTCTATGGAAACAATGTAACTCTTTGAAAATGAGATTTTCAGCAACATACCAGTTTTCATGGGAGAAACAAAAAACCATTCAAATCAATTTTTAAAAAAAAAATTAAAAAAAAATTATAATCTAGATATAAAATAATAAAAGACTCTAATTTACTTCATCTTCCAATTTTAAAGGGTTTAACGGAAATATGCATCTAAATCTGAAAAAAAAAAAATGTAGAGTTCAGTGTTCGTTCAGGCAAAAAAGTGTAACCCACTATTGTGGGTTTACCCACCTATTGATCTGGAAAACATGGAAGAAGAGGAAATCATGAAGATTTCAATGTTATCCCATGCTAAGGCTAAAGAAAAAGCATTTAATAAGAGTGAGAAAGGGAGAAGACTACTCTCTAAATCAGTAGATGTGCTTGGAAAGATTATGCCAGATATTCAGGTAAATCAAGGCACCCCTATTTCTGATCAGCTAGAGGACCTTCTAAATAATCTTGATACACAGTTTGAGTCTTTGGAGAAGGCAGAAGAGGATAAGGTACGAAAATATTTTGTTCCCATAAGATTACATCATTTATGCTCAATGATTACAAAAGAAAAGACATCATTGGTTACTGGAATCAATCAATTGAAGGGAGCTATTCAGGATGGTGGTTTTATTCTGAGAATGTGCATCAATCCATTTTTAAATATTGTTGACATTGATAAGATCTTAAGGGAAAGTGAATTATTAATAGAAGACAAAGAAAAAAACTTTGATCCTTCAAAGGGGTTTTCTTCTGATTATATGAAGGAAGTAGTGAAAATCAATCATAAAATCAAATGTTTAGAAGAAGAAAGGAAGAGGATGTTAGGAAGGTTTTCTGACTTGAGGAGTCTTATCACTCCTAAGTTAGACATTCCGCAGAGAAGTCTTGAGGAAGTATAGAAGACAAGTATAACACCACCCCCACCTGATATTCTTCATGCTAAGGAATAAAATTATGTTATCTGTGGGCAGATTCAGATTTTGGACAATTTAAGGAAGACATGGAACGCAGATCTGATAGTCTTGAAGGACAAATATTTAGACACATTCAATTTTTTGTAAGTATGCAAACAATATAGGTGTTCTGGTAGAATAGTTTTTTCTATTTGGCCCCACCTTTTCCATTGATGTCAAAGGAGGAGAGATATAGTGAAAATTTCATATACACTGAAGAGAGGAGAGATGTATATCTTAGGGGGAGTAGAATTTTTGGGAGAGTTTTTGAGACTTGGCAGTTTGACTGGACACTTAGTCATCTTTTCACTAAGTGTTTCCATCAATACCAAAGGGGGAGATTCTTGGAAAGAGAGAACTTATAATACATGATATGTTGTCATTGATGGAAACTATGCACTTTACTCTTGACCACCTATCATATATTTTGGCTACCGATTGTTTTGGTGATGAAAAGCAGCTAAGTATGAAGAAAACTGTAGGATACAGGTTCATAGATTGAGACAGTACAAATATATGATAATGTATTAGATTATGGGAAGGTAAAGATGGTTAGTAGACATCGTGATATGTCTAATCTAATGATCACATGTTTTTGTGATGTAATATGATGAAGATATGATACTCTGAGTACCAGGATGATAGAGAACTATCTTATGCAGAGTTAGTAGCACATTGGATTAATCACTAATATTACCAGATCATTGATCTAATCATTTTGATGATTCACACTGCAAGAGCTGAGTATGGAGGACACTCTATTATGATTTAGTCAAGGTATAATAGAATCTTCTACATGTTTTATTATATGCTTGTTGTGTCGATTGAGTTAATTAAGATTGAGTTTTGGATGCAATGGAAGTGTGACACAATGTGATATGGTATGATGTGATATTGATGTGAAGATTTAAAAAGAAGATAACCAGATAGTGATATTCATTAGAGATTCATTGGAACTATATTGGCATAGTTGATGTTGTTTGTTAGTTCAGTTTTGGGACATTAATTCCTATCCATTATATGTTTGTAATTGATCAGTGAACCTGACTAAAGGTCATATTGTTATTTTTTATTGAGTTGTAAGCTTTAGGTTGTAAGCCTGAATGCATGTGTATTCTCCTTTATATGTACTATTACCTTTAACAAGGTACTTATTACTTTAGTAGTGATATATTTGTGGGTACCATCCCCTCCAAGATTTTTCCCTTAACAGGGTTTTCCTCGAAAAATAATAATGGTGTTATGATGTTATGTGTGTTCATCTTATTCTGTTTACTTTATGTTATTTGTGGTTTCAAGTTTTTTTATTGGATTAAGAAAGTTAAAAATAATGTTGCACTAATTCACCCCCCCCCTCTTGGTGCTTCCTAAGTCTAACATATTTTTCTCTCGCATTGTACTTGGATTACTTCTCCTTATCAGGAATCACCATAGAAATATTTGCAGGAGGGTAAGAATTCTTTGTAACATCCCAATGTTCTTTAATAATGCATCTCAAATGTGTAATCATCTGATCCTTCCATATATCATAATTTTTACCATCAAATCTTAGACTCTCCTTCTTAAAGGTTGTCATCTCGGATCTCCTCAAGTGGTCAAGCTTCAAAAAGAGGACACTAGCTCTGATACCAATTGTTAGAATTAAGGAAACACACACAACTACGAGGGGGTGAATCATTTGTGTCACAAAACTCCAAACCTTTAACCAAATTATGAACTTAATCTCAAATCTGAATGATAAACATGAATACAAGAACATAACATAGTAATCAACTCATAACACCAAGATTTGTGATGTGGAAACCCAGTTACGAGAAAAACCACAATGGGGATCAAATCCACAAGATGATTGTATTGTGTAAAAAGCACTATACGTTGTTAGAAGTATTACAAATGGGAATGCACATTCATTTTGGCACACTTCCTAGAGATCACATCTCAAATACAACAAGGGCTTCAACCCAAAGGAAGTTTCACTATCTTACAACAATCTTTGATCACAAATAATAAAGGATATATTGTCCAAACTCATGAACTGACAAATAACATCTCTGATTATGTCAATACAATTCCAATGAAGCGCATCAAATATCTGCCTCAATTTTAGATTCCACTCATACCTCTTCTCTTATCACTTTCATACATCTCTCACACACCTCATACATTAATAATTACAAATGATTTCATCTTTATATACATTACATCAACTTTATCTCAAATAGGTCGTCCAAGAACCTAATTACAAAATATTAATTCATTATAGCTCAATACACAATGTGATACATTGAATGTTAGTTAATTAGACATGGAAATGATCAATAAAACATCCTCGAATATGCTACAAATCCATAAATCATGCTATGATCCTTCACAACATGCTACACCATCATGTCAGCCAAGAATAATAAGAACAACAAAAAAATTCATGAAAAATCACCAATTCTGATCACATAATCCAATGTGATCTAGCAACACAAATAGGAAATAATCTAGAAACATCATAAAGCAGCATGAAATACCACGACATCAACAGGAACAACTCGATCTTGATAATTCATGCTCATCTCTACACTGTTCATCAGGAACACTAAACAAAAAACATTGTCATAAAATAAAAATAGATTTTCAGCATCCAAATCACAAACCACTTGAGATGAGGACACATATCCATGTCCTGAACTCACCACTATGTTAGAAACCAATAATATTACATAATCGATCCACACTGATCCAATAACTGAAACATTGTCTCTCCCTGAACAACCAAAATACTAGTCTCTGATAAATCCTTCATATCTCACTTAAATCATTATGCAAACCTATGTAAGTTGACATAGATCAACTACAGACATCAACAAAACCATTTGTACCTTTTCAATATTTGATATTCAATATAGTAGTTGTATCATAGTAATCTTCTCACTGAACATCTCAAGAACACTGTCATCAATAGTAGCAATATGTTGACATCAATAATAAAACATTACTGCCATCACATATATGCACAATCACCAAAAACATCTCAACAATTTCCACTTTGATTTGGTATCTATATCTACTTTGAATGCATTTCATTGTATAGATACATTCATAGATTTATTGTATTCTTGTATTTAATTTTCAAGTTTACATGTTGCAAAATAACAAAAAATAAATAAATAATATACAAATAATATTTCATTTCATGCATATTTACACTTCCATTCTATGAATGAATTTGTTATCATCATTTACTAGTTCCATTTTAAGTTTCTTTCAAGAATTTCAAGATGTTTCCTTTCATGCATATGATGATAGTTTAGTTCTTAATTTCATTCATACTCCCAATATCACCCTTCCCAAAACCAATCTCACCCATGAGAACATTTTAGCACAAGATCTTATTAACATTTATTCAAAGAATCTCCCTCTTAAGGATGAGATCTTGCAAGATTATGTTGATCCTTCTCCTAAAATGCATCTCCCTCATGAAGATATTTTGGTGCAAGAGAAGGATATTTTACCCCACTTTCATTTCCATCCTTCCCCTTTTAGGGATCAATCTTTAGTGAGTCATAATTATTTCTCTCCTAAATGTTCTTTATTCATAAATTTATGCCTACTTTTGATGATTCTCATATTTGGGATGAGCCCTTGGACAATGAAATTGATTATTCTCTTCCTAATGAGACAACCTTGATAAAATAAGATGATATAATTGTTGAAATTCTTCTACTCCCTCTAGCTATGACACATTCATATTTTATGGTAATCCTTATCCCAAAATATACCCCCTTTATTTAGGATATTTTGGAGCAAGAGGAAATTATAAATATCTTCCATAATATCACCTTACCTTCTTTAATGACATCCCTTTTAGAGATGAAGCATTGATGGAGTCCCTAGTCCCTATTCTTAAATATTTTCCTACTCATGAGGATACCTTAGAAGAAGAGAATAATATCATTACTAATTTCATTAATGTTATCTCATCTAGTGGTGAACACATAACAATTAAGAGCTTGGTCAAGTTAATGTTGTCAATGTTTTGGGTAGTGAAATTCCTAAGGTGGTTGTCCATCTTTGTCAAGATACCCCTTAACCTCAAAATAAATCAGTCATTATGGTGAAATATTCTCAAAATCCTAACTACCATGTGGTTTCTCATACATATAACACAAGAACTAATAGAAATCCTACAAGTTCAGTTGTTCCTCCCTCTCTTCCTACTTCTCAACCAATTATTCCTCCTACATCATGTATTCCTCAAAATCTTGGAAAGGAGTATGATTTAATAGAACAACTTTATGATACTCTTGTCAAGATATCCCTTTGATATTTTCTTCAAACTTCACCTACTTATCATGAATAATTACAACAAGCCTTGAGAAATGTGATTGTCCCACCTCCTAGTCAAGACAATATAAATTCTATCTTGGAGTGCATGAATGTGACCAATAACAAAGGTCAAATTATGTTTTCTGAAGATGAGTTTCCTTCTAAATAAATTCAAGACCAACGTGATTCTCTCATGGTTGTTGTCCTTATCAATGTTAATCTTTTTCAAATAATTTTAGTTGATAATGGTTCAGGACTTAATGTTTGTAGCATCGACTTGTTAAATAAGATAAATATAGATATTTCATTAATCAAACCTGATTCTACTCCTATATGTGGCTTTGATAGTGTTGCTAAATAAACCTTGGTTATTATCAATTTTCTTGTTAAGGTGGGTCCTTTTATTCTATCCATGCCTATTCATATCATGCATGGTGCTCTCAATTATAATCTTCTCTCAGGATAGCCATGGTTACATGCTATGCATGCTATTCCTTCAATGCTTCATTACAAAGTAAAGAAAATCTATAGAAACACCATGTATACCCTTGTTGTTGATGATAGATTCCAAAATTTATTACGCACTGAGTATTAATCTCCTTATATTTCTGCACCATTAAAATTTCCTAACACGAGAGCCTTCAGAGGGCCTAGTGTGTCATTTTTCCAACCCAATTCCCAAACCAATTCAACTCACAATCTCAAATATGGTTTAGGATATGCATGACAAAGCACTGAGACTAGTAAGAAACCTATTAAATCATTTGGTTTTGAATCTCCTCCTTTTTCAATATCCTCTCCTTTATCATCTAACATTTCTTCTATATCTACCTTTAATCAAGACATCATTTTGCCTAGCCTTCTATGCGCTAAGTTGATTACTTGACCTAAACGAAAAAATAAGAATAGTCAAAATCTTGTGAAATCTTGTGAATCTCCATTTTTCCATGTATCACCGATATCATGACCACTCTACTAATTAATTCCAAACCTTAAATTACAAAATTCAAACACTCATTGATAATGATATCATTCACATAACAAGTCGCAATGAGTTATTTTTCAATTTTGATTTCTTTAAATAATATTTCAGTTCCTATTATCTTGTTCCACATCATGTGACATTATTATCCTATCCTTTGGGGGCTCATGTTCATTCATAGTACAACCATACATTGTTAGTAACATAATAGGTCCTCTTTCTCCTTATTCTTGTCTCCACACTTGGGGGAAAGGGAAGTATATCAATCTCTCTCATCCTTATCTTAAGGATACACTTTTCCTTTGGTTAAGTGGCATTTGACTATTATGTGATATCCAAACTTACATAGAAATGTTGTTTTACATTAAGGATTGTCTTCCATACAAGAGATATACATCCTTGATCATAATATTTTCATTATTTTTAATTGGGTTTCCATGGTAAATAAATACTTTACCTTGGGGGCTAAAAGCATGTCATCCTTCCTCAAGAATCCCTTTACCTAGCAATGGAGAAGGTGTGAATTATTTCCTTCTTATTCATGATCTCTTTTTAGAATCCTTAAAAAGGATACATTTTGCACTTATTTCATGGTGTCTCTTTGCAGTCATCCCTTCTTGGACCTCATGGGAGTTATGACCTCTTTGGTTTGGAGTAGGTGTTTCTTATTTTATACCTTTGTTGTGTTTAAGGTTCTTTATATTTGTTTGTATTTTCCTTAAGATGACAAAACAATCCTCATTTTCCATTTTAAGGGGGGGCATACAAAGCCTCCTTGTAAATATTTTGTTTACTTTAAGAATTTTTAAGTCAAGTGCACTGGCATAATACAGCTTTCTAGGGTGAGATCACTCTCCTTTATATATTTTTTATGGATCCCTTGGTTACAATGCTTTCCCTGGCTATCCTTAGGATTGGTTTAACTAGCATTATACATCTTTTTATCCTATTCAACCTCTCCTTTGCATACATTTTCAGGATTGGTTGAACTACCATAACACAACTGGCTAGACCATTTGACCTATCATTGTCATGGGTTCACTAGCACAACACACCTCGCTAGACCATTCAACCTCTCATTTATATATTTTTTTTGAATTGACTATCATGCTCTAGACAATCAACTCTCTCTACACTCTCTTTGATCGGTGGAACTAGCATAACACAATTTTCTAGACCATTTTCCCCTCATCTCTTTTCTCTTCTCTCTCTCTCATGGATCACCTAGCATAATGAAACTGGGTAGCCCATGTCATCCATGATTATCTTATGTTTTGTTCTATGATTTCATAGTGTAACACACCTTTCTAGTATATTGAATCATAGATCCTTATCTTGTCTTTGATGTGTGCTCTTGATCTTTTTAGGTGACCACTTGTGCTTTTGCAATAGTTTTATGAGAATGATGCTAGAATTTGAGACATTTTCTTTAGTAAGGTCTCTTTAACTAGTTAACTTGGAATTATAGTAAGCTTTAGGATTTTTCTTTTTTTTTTTATATGTCCTTGCAAATGGATATCCAAGTTAAGATCTTTGGTTTGACGGCTTATGTCCTTAAACTTAGCGATATCTTATCTCCTTGTAGTTTACCCATGATTCTCTTTTTTATCTCTCTTTCTTCTACTTTACCATGAGCATGAGGTGGACTCATACTCCCACTGAATTGGGGAGTAAATTTATCATCCTAAAAAGTAAGCACTCTTAATTAGGTGCTCATTTTAGCCCCATTTTAGTATGTATGGGTTCCCACATTGATTTCATGTTCTCCTAATTCTTATTGGACCTTAAAATTAAAATTATAGGTCCTATTGATTCAATTTATTCAAAACTCAAGGTTGGCCCTTATTTTTAAGTGTTCTCTATTTTTCCTCCAATAAAATAATTCACTTAATCTCCTAGGATCTATCATGTCATTTATGAATTTAACATCTTCTTCCGACCTTGGATTGAGTTCTACCCAAAAACCTGGTACTTGTTGACTGTTTGAGGCCCATAATTCCAATTTTGACTCATTTTGAAAGGTGCAGGTTTCCATTTGTGACCTATCCCCTTAGATTTTGAGCAAAATTTGGCTTGGGGCCTAATATTCAAGTGTTAGCAGGGTCTCTATATCTATAGTCAGCCTGGGTCAAATTTGAATCCCCTAAATGAGGGGATAAAGTATAAAAGGACCTCTTCTCCCCTCATTTTGTTATCCATTACCACATGCGAGAATTCACCATCAAATTTTCAAACATTCATTATCAAGCGAGCAAATTAGAGTTCAAGAACTCTTCTATAATTGTGCATCCAAGTATTTAATCTTCCAAGGCATTCTTCCTTCTTCTTCATCAAACCTTGTTAAAAAACTACAACATCCATCATAGTTAAAATTGGGGCATGGGAATAATAGTTTGTAGGATTTTTTGTATAGTATATCCTTGAGGTGTGTTAAAAAAAACTCCTACCCCTGGGCCATATTGAGTATATGGCCCGTCAAAGTAAAATTTCCATATTTTTGTTTCAATGGTAAGGGTGCTTGCATCTGGGAATTCCACTTGTATAGGTTCTTCACTTGATAAAGGAGCCTCTGCTAATTGATCTTCTACAACCTTTCCTTTGATATATTTTCGCCCTATATATTCAATTTCAAATTCACTTAGCACCATGACCCATTTGGCTAACCTTCCTGTTAGATCAGATTTACTAAGAAGATATTTCAATGGATCTATCTTGGCAATTAAATTTATTTTATGTGCTAGCATATAGTGTCATAGTTTTTGGGAAGAAAAAGCTACAAGTAGACATGCTCTATCTATAAAAGTGTAATTGAGCTCATATTTCACCAAAGTTCTACTAATGTAGTAGATTTATTTTTCTTTCCCTTAATCATTTTCTTGTGCTCATAAGACTCCCAATGAATTTTTGTTGCTAATATATAAAGTATCAAAGGTTTTCCTGGTATTGTGGCCATTAAAGTAGGAGGATTCATCAAATATTTCCTTAAAAGATCAAAGGCTTCATCACATTTTTTATCCTGTTTGAAAGAGATATCCTTATGTAGTAATTGGGAAAAAGAATGACACTTTTTAGCCAATTGTGATATGAACCTCTGTATGGATTGTAACCTTCCTTGCAAAGATCTTAATTGGATAATGTTTCTTGGTGCCCCAATTTCCATGATGGCTTTGAATTTTGTTGGATCTACCTTTATTCCTTTGGCTGAAACAATGTATCGTAGAAATTTTCCTGATTGGACTCCAAATGCACACTTTTTTGAATTTAATCTCACTTTGAATTTTTCAAACCTTGTGAAGATTTTTTCTAGGATTGGTAGATGTTCATTGCTTGTATAATATTTTGCTAAAATTTCATCTACATAGTCTTCCATGAATGTGTGCATCATGTCATGAAAAATGGTTGTCATGGCCCTTTGGTATGTAGCTCTAGCATTTTTGAGACCAAAAGGCATCACATTCCAACAAAATTTACCATGTGCACATGTAAAGGCAGTTTTATCTTGATCTTCTGGCGCTATTGTTATTTGATTGTACCCAAATAATTCATCCATTGGGGAGAACATAGAATGTCTTGTTGTGAGGTCCATTATGGTATCAATACTTGGAAGAGGAAAATCCTCCTTGGGACATGCCTTGTTCAAGTCTCAAAAATATGTAAAATTATTATGCTCTTAATAGTGTTTGAAATAAGCACTATGATTGAAATCCATTCTACATATGCAATATGTCTAATAGAAATAGTATCCAAGAGATTCTTCAATTCTATTTTAACCAATAAGGCTACATGTGGGGTTCATTTTTCTCAACTTTTTCTTCACTGGTTTGACTCCTGGAGCTATAATGAGATGGTGCATTATCAAATTTGGGTCTAACCCTGGCATATCAGCATTTGACTATGCAAAATTGATTTGTCTTTATTTGAAAAATTTGATGAACTGCTATCTTTCCTCTTGAGACAAAGATGTTGCTAGATTGATGATCTTAGGATCTTCCTCAGTTCCAATATTTATCTTCTCTCTTGGCTAAACCAATATAGATGACCTTTCTTCATAGTATTTGGGTAAATTCTGAAGTTTCTCATATGTAGGTGCCTCAATTGGGTTTTCACCTTCAGATGCGTCTTTTATTTTTACTTTTTTATGATCTAGTACTATCACATGGTGGTTTTCACCACTAAATTTTTTATTTTTTCTTTTATTTTTATGACTAAAAAGCTTGACACTTCCCCTCATTGCTTCCTCTTGATATGCTTATTGGATGGAAGATGGTTCAACCTCATTTAGGTACATGGTAATAGAATAGTCATTTGGAAAGGTGTCTATTTCATTTGGCTCAATTTGATCCCAATCAATGAGTTAGGTCCATGGGAGTTAATTTCCTAACTTGGTTTATCTTGGTTCATACATTGTATCATCGAGATCTATGATGTGAGATTTTTCAAGATGGTCCATAGAGTTTGGATCTATTTCTTCCTCACTAGAATATTCATGAATGCATTTTGGATTTAACTCTTGTAAGGTAAACCTAGAGCTTTGTCCCTCTAATAATTTAGGTATGTATGGCTCTCCTACCCACTCATAGCTCAAACTTGGTGTTTCCTTTGATGTAGATATGTGTGAGTGGATCACATCAACTTCCTTGTCATGGGATGACTCTTCACATAAGGAATCTCATTCCCATTTCTTTCAATCATCATCACTGTATAATTCTAAATTTGCAATCTTCTCATGGATGTAGGGAAGATTCTTTTTGGTATATCTTGTTTCAATATAACCTACATCATTTTTCTTGTTATTAGACCGGAAAGTAGCTTCTTTAGGTTCTAATAATATTGTGTTTTTCCTCCCAAGAGAACCCAATCCTTGGTAACCTATTTTCTGCATTATTTGAAAACCTTTCCCATATTGATGTGTGGGAATGCTAATGTTTTGTACCCTTTCATTTGTCTCTTCCTCATCCTTATATAGCTAGTTTAGGATGTTATTATCTTCTTCCACCTCAGCTGATGTAGTAGCTCTTACAAAGTTCTCATTATATTTGTGAGAAGATGTATGATTTGTTGAAGCAAAGGGTTTTCCATGAGATTTTGGAAAAATTTGTAAATTTACCATTGATAAGGAATATTCTCCCACCCCTTTGTGAATGATCTTGGGGTAAAAGTACAAACCTGTATCACACTTTTATTAAGGAAAAGGTCCACAACATGCAAAATTGTTAATCTTTAATGACATAAAAGTGGCATTTGTGTTGAGAATTTGGAAATGATGTAAACTAATGAAATGTGTAAAATTGGATTTCATTTATGCCTATAATTTTTTTAAACAAAATTGAATAAGAATTGACATAGTTTTTAAATTTTTGAGGTCCATTTTTTAATTGCTGAAAAATACTAAAAATCTAGGGTCTAGTTCCCACCAAAAAAATATATGCAAATAATCTTGTTTTCCTCTAATTTCAAAATATGTTTTAGACGACATGTATAGTTAGTGTAGAAAAAAATAAAGATTGGTTTTTTGGTATATATTTTGTCTGTTATAACTCCTCAAAGTCGGAGTTACCCAAAATTAATAGTTTTTGTCTCCTGCCTAATTTTCCTTAGCAAATCTAAACCATATAAAAAACAAACTATATATTCTTGAAGAGGACTCTCTCCTCTAGTGTTAAATATATGTTTTAAATTTTTCCGACATGATTTGCTATTTTTTTCTTTTTTCAAACGAGCGTGTTCTTAAATGTTAAAATACCTACTTGCAGTATTTTCAACTTTTAATATATTATATGTAATCAAAGCACTATAAAAATTATATGACCATAATCTTGACTCCGAGCTCTCCAAAAGGGTATTTTTAAGTTTTAAAGAAAGTTGATTTTTGATAGAGAAATCAACTATATAAGTGATATTTTTTGCAATTTTGAAATTTTTGCCTATTTGGTTGCCACATAGGTAGTTTCGACCGAAACGGGTTCGGCTAAACCTATTCCAACTAAAACCCCCTATATAAATGTATGTCAATTCTTCATCGATAAAACATAGTTGGCTTATATTTACTCATGAATTTTTGGTCGGAACTGGTCTGGTCGAACCTGTTTTGGTCGGAACTCATTTGCCACATCGACGCCACATGGCACCGCATTTGCACTGCATATGTTTGGCCAAAACTATGAAAAAGGTCCTAAAGTGCGACACAGCTTCGTACTTTTACCCTTTGAATTTATTCTTAAAATTTTTCATTAGGATATCCATCTTTTGATAATGGGTTTCTTTTTCCTTCCCCTTTTCTAACTTGGTACTTTTTATTCTTTTTCTCCTTGGCTAGGAGTATTTGAATTAGAGGATCTAGGAGTTTCGTGATTAAGAGAGAAACCCCCTCTTTATCCTTTTTTGATGTGGATGCACTATTATTTTCACCTTTTGAACTAGTGATCTCATTTTTTTCTCTCTTTGAATGGTAACCTTGTACTAAGATTTTCCTCTTTAGCTTGTTATGGGGATGAATTTGACACCGTGGAAGCCTCATTATTATGTGGTACAAAGTAATCTGTAACCAGTTTAATATTATTGCAATATTGAAAAGGGTTAAGGTCACCATTGATTGTTATTTCATGTCCAATATAAGGAAACTTTACATATTGATGATAAGTAGAAGGCACATATTGCATTTCATGTATCTGGGCCTACCCAATAATATGTTGTAGGTCAACTTGAGATCTAGTACTTGGAAAACTATCTCCTTTTCAATAGGTCCCACTCAAATTGGTAGAATAACCATGTCTTTGGAAGATCTTTCCTCATCATCATAAGATTTTATTGTTATCTTCCTCTTTGGATCCATGGCATTTTCAAAATATCTCAATGCTTTAATAAGTTTCAAAGTACATATGTTCAAACCAGCCCCTCCGTCTTTCAAGACTCTTTTGATTCTACGCTTGTGAATTAGAACTTCAATGTGTAAGGGATATGTCATCTTTCTTAGAAAATGATAGACAATGTGGTTCAATAATATGACTAACCATGTTTTGAAATTGTTTGACATCCAAATTGTTAGGAACCATCGTATCAACCAAGGCTTTTTCCAAAATTTCTTTATGCGATGGTGAAATTTTTAACAACTCTGAGATTGATATTTGTGTCAAGGTTTTTCGAAGTTGATCAACTAGGTTATATTGTTTTTATAAGAAAGATGGAGGATTAGGCCTAGTTGTTGTGTTGGATTTTCCTTGTGAGGTGACTTTTGGTGCTTACCCCCTAGTGATGACATTGGTGTGGTCTTTGTCTTGTTTATCTTTCACCACTATGACATTGATGGTATTTTCAAAACCGGATACATAATTGATAGTATTGTCATAAGTGTGGGAAAAATTCACCTTGTTGTTTCCCGTCTTGTTGTTTCAATTCGTATTGGAAGATTCACCCTTCTCATGGTTCAAAAAAGGAGTTTTTAAAGTTGTATAGTCTTCATTATTTGTATGTCCTTCCACTTCAATGACATCATTGTCAATGAGGTCTTGAACCACATATTTTAAATGCATACACTCATTGGTCTTATGTCCTTTGTTTCTATGGTATTCACAATAGTGTGAGCCATTCCACCATGAGATTTTGAGTTTGTTGTTTCCTTGGTTAGATTTGTTGGTGTTTTTGTTGAATGAGTTGGTGTTGGGTGAATTGATGTTGTTGGCATGTTGACTAGAACTACTAGAAAGATAGAGTGTCATAGGTTTGACATTGTTTGCTTCCACAAATCCATCATTTACTAGATTCTTATTTTTGTTTTTCAACCAAAACTTACATTTTTCATTGTTTGTATTGGTTGAGGGGGGTTGTTATTGTAATTGTTGTTATTACTTGAAAAACCCTTGTTATCTTTGTATAACTTAAGTTCCCCTTTCTTTACCAAAGCATTCTCTATATTGATGTCATTTTCAATCAATTTTTCAAAGGATGGAGGACATTGGATTTGTAGCCAATAATTCATTTGATTATTCAAGTTATTAATAAATATATCCATCTTCCCTTTTTCTAGTATACCTCTCGAGTATTTGGAAAATATTTTCTCTAATATTTTAGGAAATTCAAGAATGCTTCCCCATTTCTCTGTTTAGTGTTGCATAAATATAGCATGGTTACTTCATTCTCAATTGATTCATGAACTTGGAGACCAATTCTTTGAATGTTTTAATTCGTGGTGGTAGTTTGGAAACTCACTCAATTTTTTGGCCTCCTAAGCTCCTAGGAAATAATCTCATGAGATAGGTTGGTTCATGTAGTAATTCCATGCTTAAAGTGTAGAATTCTCTAATGTAGTCTTGAGGGTTAGTTGTGCCCATATATTTATCATATTTTGGAAATACCACATTAGGTGAGAAAGGTATCATAACTCAACTCTTATCAAAGGGAAAAGGACAAATGCCCTCTATCATGTATTTCTTTGGTGCATTTCCCTTTTGAATATTATTCAATTGTGTTTGAAGGGATTGGATATGTTTAGTTAAGAATCCTAGGGGGTTAACCTCATCCTCATCTTGTTTCAATTTGGCTACGTCATAATCATGAGGTAGTTTGACCCCTAGTTGAGCTAAAGTCATGAAATATCTATCTTTATCTTTTTCTAGCACTTTCTCCATCATTTTCAAAAATATGGGGTTTTGTTTTTTATTATGGTAAAAATAGGTTTTGAAGGGACCCCAAAACCCTTTAACAAAAGAGACAAGAGAAAGGCATAAAAACCCAGAGAACAACAAGCTGCCCCAAGGAAGGAAGCAGGCTACAAAGGGAAAAATCCCAGATTAAACATTAAACAACTACAAAGCAAAAAGAAAAAAAAAACCACTAGAAGAAAAACAAGGGAAAAGGCCACCAGCACCGAGATCAAGACAAAGTCTTTAGGAAAGCTCTCAGATTCCTCCAGCTGAGTCTGCATAGTCTTCACATTGTCTTTCAGCTTCTGAATATCCAGATCCTCAATCTTCTGCTTCTTAGACCTAGTACGAGTGCCAGGTCCCATCTGCTGGGTTGGAACAGAAAGGTCAATGGTATCTTTGTTTCCTTCCAGCTAATTACTCAGAGACATCAGATTCTCCATTGTAGACCTCATACCTGTGTTCACCAGACTAAGCAAATGTTTTAGCATTTCCTCATTCCCGCTTATTTTCTTCTAGATAGGTATCATGGCTTTCTCGACAGCTTTTTTAACTTTTTCTTCAATATCAGATCCGTGATCATGCACATTGACATTGGCATTGTGAGGAGCCTCCTTTCTGAGAATAGACATAGTATCCTCAATCATAGAGCTCTTATTTTCCAATTTGATACATCTATTCTTAAGTTCTACCAGATCATTCTGCACCCATTTATCCAGATTATAGCTGTAGATGGATTTATTTTTAGCAATCTCAAGGGGGGTCATGATAATAGTCCTTCTGACCTGTGAATCCATCCTTCTAATTTCCCTTTGAAGAGACTGAGGTTTTCTACCCTGAAGGATTCTATCACTGTCTTCTTCCTTATTCTCCTTCTCAGAGCTGGGAGAATCATGAGACTCCAAATTTTCCTCTCCCAGAACCTTAAAACTGTTGTCCCCCGAGTTATCTTCATTACTATCCATAAGATTAGTGTTAGATTATTTTTATTTGTTGGCATCCTTCTCAACCTCAATCCCATTTTTCTCATTTCCTTCAGTATTAAAATCTCCAGAATAGAGTTAAACTTTTCCCCAGAATTCAGATTATCTTGACTTTCCTCAGGGTTTACCTTTTCATTATTGATATCAAGATCCTCTGAATCCTTCACCACAGGGGTCTGGGTAGTCGGGTTATTCTCAGCATTAGGATCCATTTGAGAATTTTTGACACCTTCAGTATCAGTTTCCTAAGGGATAGACTTCTCACAATCGGGTTCCTGTAGGATAGGACTAACAGGGGATTTTAGGACATTCTTTTCAGAACCAGGGGCATCACTAAGGTGCTCAACATTCTTCGGCTCAACCAGAGGCATAGAGGTAGATGGCTCAGAGGGAAAAGAAGCTTTCTTAGTTTTAGGACTCTTTGACAGAGACCTGACAGACTTCCTTTTTTTAATCTGGGCAGGGATAGGGTCGGGAATGTGGTCTCTAGCATAATCAGCTATGAGGAGAATAAGCCCGACATGGAGGATAGGGGTATTCTTAACTCTATAGTCAGTAATGCTCTGGTTAAGAAAAAAGAGGAGAAAGTAGGGGAAGGAAATGCGGATCTCATGTCTAAAGCGATTAAATAGGGCAAAATGATAATTGTAGACCCTAGAGAATCTACCCTCGAGAGTGAAATATTCCATTATAACTTTAATAACAGAACCCCAAGTTTTATCAATGTTCTCCATTTCAACATAGTCTTTCTTACCTTTCACTAGAAGATCCCTCTCCTCATCGGTAGCAGGAAATTTTTTATAAGCTCTGGTGCCTACCTTCACCTCTTTTGAATACTTCAGGCCATCCAGCGGGAGACCAGTGATGTCAGATAGAACCTTGAGGCTGAGGCTAAAAGATTTGCCTGCAATATTTACCGTGCCCTTATCCCAGCCATCGGCGAAGGCTTTAGATACCTCTGTGTCAAAAGCATGGAGTCTCTGAAGATATCGATGAACATTACCTTTCTTCAAGATTCTCCACACTTCCTTTTCCTACTTCCACTTGCATTCCGCAGGCTCTTCCCTTTTGAGATCACCACCCATGACCAAAATCTTCACCTGCTTTTTTTTCATAGGTTGGGAAGCGTTATGATTTTGGTAATTTTTTGACAGGTGAAAGCTATTAATCTGATTCGCACTCATCTTCACATGCTCGAACTGGCCATAGATAATAATAATAATAGTGTCATGCATTAAAGTTTGTGCTTTCATTATTAGAGTAAAAATCCAAATCTTGGATATGTACTTCACATTATTTTGGCCGTCATTCCAACTCCCCCCAATCTGAGATGAATTAATTGGTATCATTAAAAACCCTTTTAATGACTCCCTCTTTTTGCCTGATTTTATCATTATTAATAATTGATATGACCGCATCATTTCTCATAGGAATGCCTTTCCATTTTTGAATCTCCTCACTTTTGGCTCCAATATTGGCAAGACAATCAGCAACCTAATTGGTCTCCCGATAATTATGAGATATGTGGAACATTTCAAAGGATTTGACTATAGCTTTTATTTTGTGAATAATATGCTCTATAGTCCATGAAGGGGGATTGATATCATTAATATTATTTATAATATTTAAAGAATCACCTTCGAGCCAGACTCTTTTGAATCCCATTTCTTCCACCAGCAAGATAGTGTTGAGGGCAGCCAATGCCTTTGCTCTATGATTAGACTGAAAGCCCAAGGGGATAGATATAGCACCTAAATAGTTACCAAAATTATCTTTGATGATACCCCCACCCCCAGAGACACCTGGGTTGCCTTTAGAGGCACCATCAAAATTAGCTTTGACCCAGCCAATAGGAGGAGCAGTCCAGATAGATAATTCTCTTTGGGAGCAATCTTTAGTTTTGAGAAGAGGAAAGTTCCAAGTAGACCAATTCACATCCGGGATGAGAGATCGGTACTTGCTATTGCTATTAGTTATAGCATAACTAAAATTTTCCTTTATAGATCTAGACATTATATTGAAGATAATTTCAAGTTTAGAACATTTCTCTCTGAAGATTCTGTTATTTCTTTCCTTCCAGATACTCCAGCAAAGATGAGGCGGGATAAGATTCCAAAAATTTCTAACCAGATCATTATCAAAAGGACATCTCCATTGAGTAACAACGTCCTGCCAAGAGTTGGGAAAGAACCACACCAAATTCCAATTTTGAAAAACCAAAGACCAAACTTTCTGAGTAAAACTACAATGGATCATGAGATGATCACAGGATTGGGCTTGTTCAAAGCAAAGACTGCATCTATTAACATGAGACAAGCCTCTTTTAACTAAGTTATCAATAGTTAGGGGCTTATTTTGGATAAGAATCCAAAAGAAAAAATTAATCTTTGGAGTAAGGAGTTTATACCAGATAGATGCACACTGAGGCTTATCTTCCTTAGAGAAGAAGAAGGAACAGGCAGAGGCCACCGTGAATTCACCATTAGGAGAGAGGTTCCACACAATCTTGTCAGGTTGATTATCTTTACTGAACTAGGACTACAACTCTATCATAAGGGGGGACAAACTTCTATCAAGGCTAGAGAGATCCTTCCAAGAGTTGATATTCTTGTAGTCAGAAACTTTATAACCAATAGTATTTTTAGCTTGGATAATAAAATCCTTCCATTCTTGTCTTTCTGAGAGGGGGCATTCATAGATCGAAGGGTCATCCCAGAAATCAACAGTGGTCCCATCTCCCAATTTCCATCTTATGCCTTTTCTCAAAAGATCAATGGATGAGCAAAAGCTATTCCAGATGTAAGATCCATTAACCCTAGCTTCATTCTTTAGGAGATCCTTCAAGTTGTTGGAGTCAAGGAGGTATTTGTTTTTAATTATACTATTCCATTGTTTAGATTCACCAAATACTCTCCACACCTGCTTAGCCAAAAGAGCCTTATTGATAAGCTTAATAGGTCTTATCCCCAGACCCCCTTTACTTTTAGGCTTGCAAACTTTTTCCCAGGCTATCAGACTGAGCCTTTTTTTATCTTCAACACCAGTCCATAAGAATCATTTTTGGATAGTTTCAAGCACCACCGCAAACTTATGGGGAATCTTGAAGAGGCTTAGAGCATACACAGGCAAATTCTGCAATGTCGACTTCAACAGCTGAAGTTTACCAGAGCTGCTAAGGAGAGCACCTTTCCAGCCTGCCAATTTCCTATTGAATCTATCAACAATTTGGTTCCAGAAGCTATCTGGAGGTTTAGAACAGAGAGGGAGCCCCAAATAGGATGAAGGAAGAGCACCAATGCTGCAGCCAAGAATTTTAGACATCTTATTTTGTCTCTCAAGGGGGGTATTGATAAAAAAGATGGAACTCTTGT
>MU216785.1:96576-122916 GCA_018584345.1 Thuja plicata | reverse complement strand
GACATGTGCCACATACAACTATACCAAAGGGATCAATTGATCAAGACATTGACAGATGAATTGGAGGCAAAGCCTGAGGTAGTATATGTGCCTGCACAACCACCACCAATGCAGATTGAAGATAAGCGTAAGTCAAAAGAGGCTGTGGAACAAAAGGTGGATGAAGAAAAAGGAAATGCAATAGTTTTGAAGGCATTGAAAGGCATACTACAACATAGAATTGAGATTCTAAAAGACAAAGTTAATGTTGTAGTCAATACATATAATAAGTTGTCAGTATTGCATACTGAGGTAATGGGGTACCTTGCCATTCTGAACCCTTACTTCACTAAGTGGTCTGCTAGGGAAAATTTATTTGAGAAATTGTCATCTCTACAAGCCATAAGACCATATTTTCCCCCAATAGTCACTGAAGTTGAAGATGAGATCAAAAGAGTTAATATTGCTCTCTCATTCTTCAAAGGAAAATTAAATCAGATAGAGGTTAAATTGAGCCTCTTTTGAAGTGATTTCAATAGGTTTGTTCCTTCCTTAAAGGGAGACGATGACCAAGTAAAGGCTATAGATGCCTGGAAGGGTGAGTTTGACAGCAAGATGCCTAGTGAAGAGGCTTTTCTTTTAGGAACAGAGGTTGATATAGAGGGATTCAATAAAATATTGGACAAAGCCTTCAAAGCTAAGACTGATATCAACAAGTTCCTACTTGATGTCAAAAACATCACTGATGCAAGATGGGACAGGCAAAAGGTGCAGGTACAGAGTACTCAGGACTTCAAGTGGCCATCAGATGATGAAGTAAAGGCTTGGGTATTCATGACTACGCCAAAGAAAAAGAAGCCTATAGTTGAAGAAGAAATTTTGGACGATGAGTAAAGTGAACACTTGGCACTGCACTGTTCAAAGATAAGGACAGTTATTACAAAAGGAGAATGTAGGTGAGTAGGTGAGCACAACTATCCGGACTCAGCATAAATACTACCAGCTACCATCTACAAATCTGATTGCAGTCGCCAGATTGGGAGAAGAACAAGAAATATCTGTTTATACCTTTTTTACTCAGTCCTTTCACCGCTTCTTCTCTCTCTTTCTTTTGTCTCTCTTGTAACTTTAGGGTTAGGTTTTCAAGTGACCATCCGAAGCTTGTTGCATCCTTAAGGGATTTCAAGATGGTCAAAAACCTATATATAGAAAAAGAGTTGTAATTGTTAAGGGTCTTTGATGTTGGAACATTTTGAAAAGGAGATAATATATCACAGAATTCAGATATTCTGGTTTCTGTCTATCTTTTGAAGCTGTATAATCTTTCATGTATGGAAAGCTGGATCATATAAATAATATACGGTGCAATTTCACTCTCCTCCATTGCTGTCTCTTTATTCTTTATGTATGCTCTTCTATGTTAAGTTTACAAGGTATTCTGAAACATTCTAGTTATAAGGTAACTATTTGATTACTTGCAAGTTTCTTTTGAGGAAAGAACTAAGTTTTGTAAGTAGTTTCAAGGAGCATACTGCTTTGATTAAGGATTTGATACAATAGATTTGAGATGATAGGGTAACTTGTAAGGCAACTTACCTGAATTGTATGTGGGTTGTAAGGCAATCTGCTGTATTTTGTTTCTATGAGATCTTAGCTTATTTGACTCTGTAGCCCAAAGGATAGGCACTGGTTCATAAAATAGTCTGATAATCTATCTTTGTCTAAGTTATTCCAATATATCAAAACCAATTCAATAAAAAATACTTTGTTACTAAGAACAGATAAACTGAACTTGTTAAGGACCTATGTCAGCAGAACAGTGTCCATATTATTGATTCCTTGAAGAGTGAATCAACTAGGTTATCCCTCCTATAAAGAAAAGGAAGGATTAAAATCCTTGTATCACTGATTCTTGTTATGCTTACAACTATGGTTTGTATGGTTATATCTTGCATCTGGTTATGCTTGGTTATTTTCAAGGTAATTCATTAGTTGGTTTAACAAAAGATACATAGCAAATCAGTGTCCACATCAAACAAATACTATGTAAACAGCAATCTTAAGAGGTAAAACCTGCCTGAGTATATGTGGAGCTCAAAAACGAAGAAGGACCTTATCCAGTCCTTAGCCATTAGGATTTTCTTGTCTCTGAATCAGTATTAGAAGGCATAGTGTTCAAGTAGTTATTTCAAGCACTGTGGTTCATACAAGAAAAATCCCTAACACCTTCGATAGGTTTTCCCATTGGTTACATATTCAATGATAGTCTTATTTCCTAGTGTCTTTTCCAGAGTGTCAAAATAATTTCCGGTTTTGGGGCCATTTGCCCTTTTATTTGGAGTTTCATCTTCATGGACTTCTTCCATTTGGTTCATTTGTCCCCTTTTACATCGATGATCCCGACTCCGAGGTGCCTTACATCTAAAGTGCATAGTTTTTTCTCAATTAATTCTCCTATTTTGGCATTGGTGATCCTTGCTCCATGGTTCCTTGCATAAATAACAGGGCTTTTTTGTACTCTCCTCTTGGGTCCTTTCATTATGTTGGGTAACTTTGGATATGAAGTTTTTGGCCGGGGTTTTCTTTAGGTGCATCATATTTTGTCATTCTTGCCTTCCTGATAGCTTCTTCAAGGGTTTGGGGTTCAAAGGGTTTTACCCTTGTCCTTATGTTTTATTTAAGCTCTTTGATGAACATATATACCTACCTCTTTTGGGATATGTCGGGAACCATGACTGATAGACTTTGAAATTTGTTGGTAAATTCTTCAATAGTTCATGTTTGCCTGAGATGAGTTAATTCCTGGAAGTACCACTCTGGTTCCCTTTGGTCGAATTGACTAATGAGATTTGTGTGAACTCACTATAGGTGTTAATACTTTTATGTCCAAGAGTGATGATGCCATGGTGCCACCAATTGTGGGCTTCCCCGGTCAAATGGATTATGGAAAATTTAATGGTATTTTCTTCAGTCATAGAGCTAAGGGAAAGGTAAGTGTCTAATTTTTGAGCCCAAGCTTGAGTAATTTTTTTCCCTGTCCCGTCAAAGTATGGTAGGGTCATTTTACCTATTTTGATTTTAATGTCTCTTTCCCCATGATTTATTCTCCCACTATGGCTATCCATGGTTTTGGTTTCATAGTATTCTTTAAAGGGGATGAGTCCTTGTACCTCTGGTTCTAAATTAGCATACATTTGGGCAATCTCTTCTACTGAATGGGTGGATTGTTCTCCTTTGACAAGTGGTTCTTCTCTTGGGAGAAAGGATGGTATAGTGGGTCTCATGGAGGAGTCTTGAGTTGAGTGTTCATTTTCAGAATTATTGGAGTGAGTATTTCTCCCTAGATTGGGATTGGGTCTTTCATTATGATTTCTTTTTTTCATGCCTTGTATGGCTTGTAGTGTCAATTGGTTGGTTCTTTCAAATCTTCCATCGGTTTGTTCCATGATGTTTTTTAACTCTTGTGCTAGTTGTTATGTCATTGCTTTCTTTCCACTGGTGTGTTGATAGGTTTGCATGAACCGAATCCACAGGATGGCAAGATCAAGGCTCTGATACCACTGTAATGTCCCTAATTATTCTCCTTATATAATTCCCTACAAAACTAGAATTAGTAAAATATATTATTCAATATTTATATGACACTTACTCTATTCTAAGTTAGTAAGGGGAATTTGACCCTAGGAACTGCCTCTAGGTCGGGCTTCACAGAATTCTTGATTCTCGGCTTGAGAGATATAAGATCCACTCTAAGTAAACGGGCTATCGACCGTCTTTCCATAGAGAACTGCTTCTAGGTTCTCTTGGAAATGGACACCATGATCTAAGCCTACATATATGCATATGAATGGCTATCAGTATATATACTGCCTACACAAGATTATAACAATCTCAAATTGGCAACAGGGCTATACCAACCTTGAATTGTCATTGGCAACGAGACTATAACAATCTCGAATTGCCAATTAATCTCAAATTGGCAACGGGGCTATACCAACCTCAAATTGCCATTGGCAATGGGACTATAACAATCTCGAATTGTCTATTAATCTCATTTGGGCAACGGGGCTATACCAACCCCGAATTTCCATTGGCCACGGGACTATAACAATCTCGAATTGTCATTATTTAGGAATCCCATCTCTAATGAATATAAGATTCATTCTATATGGTATCCATTATCATTTGGGGCACATATAAATGTACAACATGGTATTGATTATAGAATCCATTTTTTGTTTACAATTATACAAGAATGCATTCATTAATAATTCACATAATAATGTAGATCTATCCCATATATATATATATATATATATAAACAAGTAAGAAATAATTTCATACCCGTCAAGTTTGATGATTGTCGATCCTCCTCTTATCTTATGTGATCCCTGTTTTGAGTTTCTCCTATTTTGCACCTTTCCTCAACGCCCCCTTATTTATTTATACTGCGGGGTGAGGGGGAGGGGGGAAGTGTTCACCACGTGGGTGAGGGGAGACACGCCCTCTCCCCACACGTGGCAACTCTGGTCGCGCCCTTCGGTTGCGACTGTAGTCGCAACTCTTAGGGGCTGCGACGTCAATCGGAGTCCAAGGTGGACTGCGACTTGGTCACTCCCCATTATGTATTTTTTTTATTTTTATTCATTATTATTTTTTAATAATATTTTATAATGTATGTTTATTAATATTTTATTATTATTAATGTATTAACATAATTCTCATTATTAATATAATATATTAATTAATATATTAATATCATTATTATTATTAACATATAATATATTATTATTATTATTATCATTAATATGTTGATTAATAATATATTAATATATTGATACTTTTAAAGTATTTAACAGTATTAATAATCAATTATTTCATAATAGAATTTATTAATTAATATATATTAATCATTTGATACTTATCAATCATGAGTATTGTTGTTAATTAGTGTTAATGTTCAAATCTTTGGTTAGAAGTACAATTAAATCAAGGGTCATCACAGAAAACTTCAAATGATGATTTTTTTTATGTCTTTTACATCTTCAAGAATCCTTTAAATGAAGAAAATTTCAATAGAGCTTTCTCAAATATATTATTTTCATAGAGTGTTGATATGTGGTGGATAAAAGTTAAAAGAACTAAACAAATGCATCAAGAGACTCGTGGTTTTTTTTTTTAAGAAAATATCTGCATAAGTAGAAAAATTGCTTATTAAATCCAAGAGGTAAGAATACGAAGAAAAGCAATAATAAGGCTTAAGATTTTGAAGTTTTTATCATTTAATTAATTGATATATAATTATCTTCAAGGTCCCTATACTATGTTTAAGAAAAATGGGATGACCTTTCTTTGTCATCTCTAAATGATTATAGTTTAAATTTTAAACTATTTTTCCCTCTCATTATAATTATCAAATATCAATATAATTAATTTATATCAATACTTCAAAATGTTAATTTCATTTTTTGTTTTTGACATTTTAGTATTTAATATTCATTAAAGATATTCATTGTCTTATAAATATGATCATCTCCAAGTACCCGTTTCCAACCTTTTTTAAAAAAGGTGTATCGGTAGTCATCCTTGTCTCATGTACTAATACACGTGTCTTCTAGTAACTATATTTATTAGTAACAATATAAATGATTGAGACTCTTTAATGAAAATGTCTACGGGGCAGAAAATTTGCACCAGATGGGATAATTATTTTTTATTTAATAATTAAATTAAAAATCACTAACTCGGTGAATTTTAATTTAATTATTAAATCAAAAATAATTGTCCCATCAGGTGCAAATTTTATGCCCCGTAGACATGGCCCTCTTTAATCACTCTTCCATGTGAAGAGAATTTGTGCAAGTAGATTCTTTCGTCATGAAGATCAAGGAAACGAGGGTGAGTAGAAAACATGTGTGCCATAGTTTGGTCACGAATTTGAAAATCAGTGTGTTCTTCAGCATTGTACAGTTTAGAGCCACGAGCCATGTCTTTTTATGTGAGCAACGTTAGTGAAATTTTGTGTGCTACAACTGGCACCAAACCAAACAATGTTCATGCAGTGAGAGTAGTAAGAAAGTATATGTTTCATTGGACTATGATGCAAGGGTTTTCATGTACTTTTGCATGTCTGTGTGTTTGATATCAGGAAAGACAGACCTTGTGTACAAAAATGTATATACAAGAACTTGTGGTTGCAGACTGAGTTGGAAATATGGATAGTCAGAGGTATACCGATAAATTGTTAACATATTTCATTATGTGGTTAGTTGGATATGTGTGGTCAATTTTTTGAGCTAAGTAAGCAAGTACAAGGTAGCTGCATAAACCTATTTATTGTAGTTTGGATTTGGAGTTTTTGTTTAGATTTTGGTTTATTAGCTGATAGACTTCCCTTCTGGGATTGCTTGCAATCGGAAATTGACTCTTGTAAGGAAAAAGCTTCCAGGAAATGGTTTTCGGTTAACAGTTTTCAGAAAAATAGTGTACAGAACATGGTTTACGATTTTCAAATTCATTCTCCTGGACTGATTGTTGTCAACGCAAGCTAAACAATGTCCGGTGTCATGAATTTGCGATTATGATTTAACAAGCAATTGGTATGTATTTGTGCAATCAGACCAGCTCGCTAATCTCACATGTCTCAAATAAACACGGTACTATCTATACAAACAGACCAGCTCGCCAACCTCCCATGTCTCACATAGCCACGGTACTATCTATACAAACAAACCAGCTCCAATGGCCCTCGATGACCACACTTCAAATCCCGCAACAGACCAAAATTTATGTCTCAATTCTTGCCATAGTTTACATGACTAAAAATTCGTTTCCCCGGGTTCGATCCAGTGATCTGCGGACTCCCTCATGTGAAACCCTCATTGCAGACATAAATATGGAATTAACGGGCATCAGGGAGGCTACGGTGCATCTTTAGTACGCTTGCTCCTAGAGGCGTTGGAGATCAGTGTGCATGCTTTTCCCATATCTCCTCTGAAATGTCATAAGGTATTGGGAATCATATAATTTCTTAGCCTACTTCATAGAAATTCTTGATAAAAAGAAATTTTGCATAGCCTATATAATATTATGCATCATCTGTGTTGAAATAATATTTCTACCTAAATGAATGTCTGAGTTTCATAATGGATGTTACATCTTCAAACGGCAGCGTAGAATATTTAACATCTATTTTCAGCTTCTAGGGGATGGACGAATTTTGTTTGAGTCTCCCTACGATAGTCTCCCCTTTCCTCTAAAAAAATGAGGTTTGATTTTCCCAGACTATGATGATGGTTTTCAATTCCAAGTAATAAATAATACTCCAGGATTTCAATTCCACATAATAAATCTTAAGCTAAAAAGTTCAGAGATTTGGTCAACAAAGTTTGCACTCCGCCATGATTGATCTGCATCTGCATCGACTTCATGTCAGAATAATATTTGGGGATCCCATGAATAATATCATGGGAAGCTTGCACAAAAAATCATTTTCCTCAAATGAGATGAGATTTAAAAATAAAAATGAAAAAACATCCACACAAATGGTCTGTGAAAAGTAAAATCGAAAATTCAGTTTTTTTATTATAGTTGTTAAGTTTTTAGGATAGTTACAAATGTAATAGCACTCTATTTTGTATGTCTTTTTCAAATGCAATAATCTCTCTTTCATTTATATTAGGAATGAGGCTAGGAGAGACATGTCCCTTCATGGGACATGTCTATTCATTATTATTTATAAGAAAGGACATGCCTCTTCCTATTAAGCATAAGTTAATCAATCTTATAATGTTTCATCAATCAATTATTAATTAAGAATAATWTAATAATTTAATATTAAATATTAAATTTCATATGATTAATAATAATATAACATATATAATATATTATTATTAATCAACATGTATTATATATATTCTAATGATCATACGACTAAAGCTACAAACATTAACAATAGTATAGCCTATAGTTGTGAACTGTTGAAGTGGATACACCATAACAATGCATTTTCCCTCATTTATTGACCGCTTAATTGATTTTGTATAAATTTTGTCTTTAATATAATAAAAAATAAAAAAAATTATAGTTTGAATTTGTTTAGAAATGCTTTGTTATGTTGTAGTTAAAGTGTAACAATATTTAAAGTTTTTTTAATGCTTTTAATTTTAAAAAATTATACTTAAAAAAGTTTGGTGGAAATGGTTAATTATGTTATAGTTAATTCATATAAATTGTTTAATGTAGATTGAAATTATATTTAATGATTTTTTTTTATGAATTTGATTGAAGTATCTCTGCATTTCTCGGCGATAGGCATTTTTCCAGTGGATGCTTTGTGTGCCTACCTTCTCTGATGCACATGTCTCCTCACTAAGCCCAGGAGTGTTTTTTCCAATTTAATACATAATGTTAGGTCTTATGAATCCCCATCCTCCCCTCTACCTGACGACAAAGACCGTACCCCCTGCCTCGGCTCCCACTAGGGCTCCCATGGAATCCAACTCAATGGAGACCATTAATACTCTTAATGGCACCATTCCCTCATCCAGACTTATCAAATCTTTCGTGGCTGTTGTATCAAACTCCCCCTCGACCATCTCTATAGAAGTTAGGTTCAAACTCTCTGAGAACGATGGAACCCGTGAAACCGGTAAGGACACTGGGACCCTGAAATCTTTCTCCATTTCTCCCAATTCTGAAATGGTTAATGAAATCAACAAAGAAAAAACTAGCTTAAAGATTTCTGCCATTTTTTTCACTGCTGTTGAAGTTGATAAATGCCCTGCTCAAAAATTTATTGATGACCGGTTCCATAATTTTTGGAATTTAAAACTAGGGTACCACATTTCATTCTGTAGGCAGATTCAAAAAGGTTTATATGTTATTCTCTTCAATAATTTGGATGCCCAGGAAGCTATTGTCAAAAGGAAATACTGGTCAGTTGGGAACACATCCTTCCGCGCACTCGCATGGACCCCAGAAGCCATCCACGAAGAAGTTCTTTCCCTGTCCGCCCAAAGATGGATTCTGGTTAAACAACTCCCTTCGTTTCTTTGGCGCTTCCTACCACAGTTAATTAAGCCGCTAGGTAAATTCATTAGGGTTGATGATACCTCTAGACTCATTCCTCACATTGATGCTAGAGCCCTTGTATCTTTAAAACCAGGCATGGATATCCCTAATACTCTGGACATCAACATCTCGGATGAATCATATTCTTTCCCTATGGAGATTTTTGGTGGACTTAATGCTTCCTTTCTTTGTAAACAGGAGGGCCATTTGAGAAAGGATTGCCCAATCATTCAAAGAAAGCCACCATCTGTGAGATCAACTCATTCCTCTGATAGCCCAGCATTGAATAAACCTAATCATGTCCCCCAAGCGTCCACCTCTTCTCCACAAGTTGAACACCCAATTGATTCCCTAGACACTACCCCACCCTCCTCAACTTCTCCTCCTGCCCAATCCCGCGTGAATTCTGTGTATGATTCTCGGCCCATCATTACCCCTACCCAAACTGATGGCTTCCAAATTGTGACCAAGAAAAGGAGAAGGAAAAACAACAAACCTCCCTCGGTCTCTCCTCACCTGCCTATAGGTAGCCTTCTTGACACTCTCCTTCACGAATCCCCCATCTCAACTTCATCTGAGCTTATTCCTGACAACCCTCTGGTTATGGAACTGACCCACGGGCTCCTTCATAAAACCTTGAAGGAACTTTATGATGACTATTTCTTAGAAGTCATCCCCGCTTCCTCCAAACTTACCCAGCCTTCAATTCCCAATAAGATTTTTTCTTCGGGGTTGATTTCTGGTGATGCTTCAAACCCTGTCATTGACATGGATGTTTTAGTGCCACCTCTATCTGACGAAGATGACTATGATAATAAAAATGATTTCCCCAAGACCAAACGTAGAGGGCGACCTCTTAGTTCTAAGAATAAAAACTCTTCGGGCACCAAAATTGGAGAGGTCTCCTCTGCTACCAATACACCTACTAGTGGGGTGACAGACCTTATTTGCTTCCCACCCCCAATTGGTTCATTATGAATTGCATTTCTTAGAACATTAGGGGCCTCGAGACCCCTGATAGAAAATGTATTGTTAAACATTTTTTAGATTATCTTAATACCATTGATATCTTGATGCTGCAAGAATTAAAAATGACTGGTTTTACGCTTGATGTTAACTTAAATTTTATTTGGAAAGAAGTTGTTAAAATTTATTCTAGTCATCCTAAAGGTAGGGGTGGGTTTGGCTTTCTTGTTAACCCGAAATGGACTAACTCCATAATGGATAAAGGTGTGTCCCCTTGTAATAGGGCTGCCAGGATCACTTTTAATAATAATGGTTTTAACTTTGGAGTTTGCTCCATACATGCTTCCAATGATTTCAAGGAAAGATCAGAACTCTGGGATTGGTTGTATTCCCTCCTTATCTTTCCTTGGCTCTTTGGGGGTGATTTCAACGTGGTTGAATCTCAGGAGGACAAACTAGGGGGGATCCCTTTCTCCTGGAAAGATTTTGAAAAAACTCATTGGCTTAGGTTGAAACACAATAAAAACCTATTTGATCCCTTAACTGGAAATAAAGATTCCAAGCATGACATTTGGCGTACATGGTGCAATTTTCAACAAGGTAATGCTAGAATCTATGCCAGACTAGATAGATTCTATGTTGACAATAATTTCTTCTCCTTTCTCCCCAAAAAACAGGGCAACCTGGTCACTCTGACCCCTACCGCTCTCTTTGACCATCACCCTATCTCTATTTTGATTAGGCTTAATGACTCCCCTGTTCAAAATAAAACTGGTAATCTCAAATTCATTCTTAATACTTCTCTTCTTTAGGATGAAGATATCATATCCTATATTAACCTCCATAGACTTATTAACAAAAAAAACCCTCCTTCTCTCTCCCTTATTGATTTATGGAACGAAAACATCCTTTCTTGGCAAGCCCTACTTCAAACTTTAGGTCAGAAGAAAGCCAAAGACTATAGATTCATGGAGAAGATGCTCTCCACCAACCTTCACTCTGCTGAAATGGATATCCAGTCTAATCCTACTTATGGGAATCTTATTAATCATGTCTCTAAGGCTAGGTCGGACCTTAGACAACACCAACAAATCAAAACTAGAGGAGTTAGAATCAGATCCCGAGCTCGCTGGCTTCAATATGGGGATAGAGGTTCAAAATTCTTCTTTAACCTCCTCAAGCAAAAGCACTCCAATGAAACTATTGATATAATTGTAGTTGATAACATTGAAATTGATAATGTGAATGACATAAAAGTTGCTTTTTCCTCCTTCTACAAAGATCTTTTTACTTCCGAAGATTCTGAGGAAGCCAAATGTCTTAGAAACAAGTTCAGGGCCCTTATCCCCAATAGAATATCCAATCAGGATGTTTCCCTTCTTGGTTGTGATATCTCTATAGAGGAAATTAAAAAGGCTATTAACTCTCTCTAGAATGATAAGGCTCCTGGGCCCGATGGGCTGCCTGTGGAATTCTATATGGCCAATTTAAATTGGATATGCCATGACCTATATGACTTATACTATGAAGCTTTAAATGATGGCTCCTTGGGTAGCTCTATCAACAGAGGTATTATTAAATTAATCCCAAAGGATGGTGACAAGGCCCTTATTAAAAATTGGAGGCCAATCACCCTCCTTAATGTCTTCTACAAAATTATTGCCAAGATTTTGGCTCTTAGATTGGAAATTATTCTGCCCAATTTCATCTGCCCCTCCCAGACTGGTTTCATTAAGGGTAGGTTCATTCTTTAAAATCTGATCACTGGTTGGGAGGTGATGGATTGGTCCAGGCACTCACATCAGAATAATGCTATGTTGTTACTTGATTTTGAGAAAGCTTATGACAAGATCAAATGGGACTTTATATCCATGATGCTGGAAGATTTTGGATTCCCTCTGACCTTCTGCAATTATGTTAACCTCCTTCTTAAAGATGCTTCTGCTCAAGTTGATGTGAATGGCTCTTTGTTTGAACCCTTCTCCCTTGGCAGATCTATTAGGCAAGGCTGCCCCCTTTCTCTTGCTCTCTTTGCTATTGCTTTTGACGCTCTTACTTACATCCTTAGGGAAAACTCCCTCTCTCAATCTGTCATAGGTATCATTCTGTCTGATAATTCTGAACTTATTAACTCACAGTTTGTCGATGACACTGCTATATTTTCTAAAGATTCTAAAGAGAACTTTTCTGCTCTACATAACACACTTAGCTCATTCTGCACTATTTTTGGCGTTCGGCTATCCCAGTCCAAATCCATTTGCCTTGGTTGGGATGATCAGCCTCCAAAGTTGTTTGAAAAATATACTTTTCAATGGGGAGGGCATCACCAGATTGTTAGATATCTCGGTATCCCTTTCTCTGTAGAACCTTCCACCAACAATATGTGGCTCCGGGTTAAGGAAAAAAATCACCAAAAGACTTGGTAAATGGCATAATAGGTCTCTTTCTTTGGCTGGCAGAATTCAGGTTTGTCATAAAATTCTTTCATCATACAATATCTATTACTCCTCTGCTTGGATGTTTAATAATTATCAAATTCTGGAAGTTCAAAAGACTATTAGAAACTTTCTTTGGTCGGATGGTAAAGGGGCTAAAAAGCTCCACGCTATTAAATGGGATTGGTGCCACACTGAAAAACTTCTTGGAGGGCTGGGATTAAAGGACATTAAAACTGAAGGGATTGTCCTTGCTGCCAAATATATTTTCCACTCTCTAAATGGCTATGAACCATGGAAGGTTCTTATTAGAGGTAAAATTGAGAGAGGCTTCCCTAGGAATGATAAGTCTTGGAAAAACCTACCCCTTTGTGACCTCATTGTTGGGGACTTCCCTGTCTCTGTCCAAGGATCCGCAGTTTTTAAAACTATTTGGAAAGCATGGGAACATGTTAAACATTTTATCTCTAATAAGACCTTCCATGATAATAACCTTCTTTTTGGTGAAAGGTCCATTTGGTGGAATCTTCACATCTCTGGTAAACCTCTTGCCCTCTCCCAAGGCTGATCTGCTAGAGCATTGCACAATTTGGGTATCTCACAATTTATATACCTATTTGAACATGACAGACTTATAAGTTGGGAGGTGCTCAAAACCAGATATAACATCCCTTTGTCTCAAAATAAGACTTACAATATGGTTGTTAAAACTTGTAAGGATTTCCCCACTGCTTGTCATATTGATTACCATATATTTCTGGAAATTAAATGGTCTGATGGTACTATTGTGACAAAAATTAAAGCCAAGAACATTTATAAAATCTTAAACCATAATGATGCTATCATCAAACATGTCAATAAAATGTGGTATACTGATATGGAAGCTAATACTTGGAAAATTTACTTTGACAAATGTTGGAGAACTGCCATTGACCCTAAAATTAGTTGCTTCAAATGGCTCACGTTACTTGACAGACTTCCTATAAGGAAAGACCCCTCATTTACTAAATTATGTAGCATATGCAAGCTTCATGAATCCTGCAAGCATATCTTTTTCGACTGTACTTTTGCAAAAGAAATTTGGCTCATGTTTGGTATTACTTATCCTAAATATATTGATACTTTTGAAATTATCAATGGGCATGTCAATGGTTTAAATAAAGATACTAATCTATTTTGGAATATTTTGTCTTCTAACATCTTTTGGCAGATCTGGAAATGCAGGAATGAAGAAAATTTTCAAGACAATCCCAGAGTCCTTACTGAGTTTTTTTGTAAAATCACATATTCTAAAATCTCCTCGAAGGTCTCTATTCACATGTTGATTGGAAGGGAGAAGCTGAAGAGGTTCCTGCAAATGGGACACTCCACCATGTTCGCATTCGAGATGAATGATGGATACAAGTGGAGAAGGCACATGGATAATCTTGTTGTATTCAAAGAAACTCTCAAGAAACTCCATGAGGAGCTTAAGAAGAAGAAAAATGCCACGGATGACCAGATCTTCATGCTGTCTCAAATCCAAGCTAAGAAGCACATTGTCTGGATGGAAGGCCCCTTGGGGTGGACTGCCTGGACCGACACCTACTATGATATTCTGCATTAGTATCTTGATGTTTCCTTCTTTTTGAAATGTTGAAACTATAACTCTGATCCGTATGATCTTCCTTTAAACTTTTCCATGTGAGGTTATGCCTCTTTTTGGTACTTTTGTACTCTCAGTTGTAAAATCTTTCTGATCATCTTTTAATCAATACAAAAAAAAATTATATTTAATGTTTTTTATAAATTGTGTAGTTTATTTATTTAATGTATATTATATTTTAGTTTATATTTTATTTATTTTACCTATAACATGATCGGACCACTTCCCAATATGTTTAAGGTTACTGGAAGATGCAACTTTAGAACGTGCACCGTTCAGATTTGAAAAAATGTGGTTTAGAGAGGCGAGTTTTATGGAGTTGATCAAGGCATGGTGGATAGATGCCCCAAGACGATCTGGTAACTGTGCTTTTCTTTTCTTTAAAAAACTCCAATACCTAAAAGAGAACCTTAAAACTTGGAATAGGGAAGTCTTTAAAGATATTTTCAAAGAAAAGATCAAGCTGGAAGCTGAATTAGCTGTTATAAATGAAACAACAGCTCAAGTAGGGATGGACAGTAATCTCTATAATCAAGAAATGGAATTAAAACAAAAATACAATGAAGTTCTAAATAGAGAAGAGATATTTTGGAGGCAGAAATCACGAGAATTATGGTTGAAAGAAGGTGACAGAAATACAAAATTCTTTCATAACTCAGTAAAGGGAAGAAGATCCTTAAATAAGATATTTATAATAAAGGATGGAGATGGAAATATAGTTGAAGGAGATAATATAAACAGAGTGGCAATAGACTACTTCTCAGCAATCTTTGCTAAGAGAGTAGAGGAGGAGGAGGGGGAGGATACCCTTTTAGAAGTAATACCAAGTATTGTCACAAGGGAACAAATTAGCATGCTTACAAAGCCTGTTAGTGAAGCTGAAGTGAAGAAGGCCCTATTTAGCATGGGCAGTGATAAAGCCCCGGGACCTGATGGATTTCCCACTCTGTTCTTCTAAAAAACTTGGAGCATTCTTGGAAAATAATTATGTGGGGTGGTTGAGGAAGCAAGAAGAGGCCGATTTATATTCAAGGATTTTAACTATACCTTTCAAACTTTGGTCCCCAAGAAAGGAAAGAAAGAAACACTTTCAAATTTTTGACCGATTGCCCTATGTAACACGGTCTATAAAGTGATAGCTAAGGTAATGGCCAACCGTCTAAAATTAGTGTTGCCATCACTAATATTAGCAGAGCAAAGCGGATTTGCTCTAGGAAGGTCAATTTATGAGGGAATCATAGTAGTTCATGAGGCTATTCACTCTATCAAATTGGGGAAGAATTCAGGTATGATGATCAAATTGGATATCCAAAAAGGTTATGATAATGTTAAAAGGGATTTCTTAATAAAGGTGCTGCACAAATTTGGGTTTGAATCAGGATGGTGTGATTGGGTGTTGAGTTGTATTGCTACCCCTCGCCTCTCAATACTTATAAACGGAATTCCTCAAGGCTTCTTCGATACCACTACTGGTATAAGGCAAGGTGATCCTCTATCACCCTTCCTTTTTATCATTCTTGTTGAAGTTTTAGGGAGAGCAATCAAGCAAGCAGGAAGTCGGGGAGATTGGAAGGGAATAAAAATAGCTAGAGGTTTAGATCCAGTTACTCATCTACAATTTGTAGATGATACAAACTTAATGGGGGAAGCATCTGCAAGAGAGGTCAGAGCCATAAAGGCTACCTTAGATTCATATAGTAGAGCTTCGGGACAATTCATCAACTGGGAAAAGTCTGAAGTTCTTTTCTTCAACACATCTATCCCAACCCAATAGCATGTTCTTAGAATATTGGGAATGAAAGCAGGTGTTCTTCCTAATAAATATCTAGGAATTCCACTCTTTGCAGGGGCCTCCAAGGCAAATTTGTGGAAGGAACTGGTAGACAGTTGTGTGAAACACTTGGACAACTAGAAAGGTAAATGGCTAAATTATACAGGTCAAATTCTGATGCTACAGTCAGTTATATCAACAATCCCAATATTCTCAATGAGCTGCTTAAAAATCCCCATTAAAGTTTTAAAATACATTGAACAAAGGATGCAAAAAATCTTTTGGAATGGGGGACAGGAAGAGAACAAAATACCATTAGTAGCATGGGATTCAATATGTAAATCAAAAAGGAATGGTGGAGATGGAATCAGACGGTGGCAACTTATCAATAAAGCTTTAGGAGCCAAATTAGTATGGGAAATGTACACCAAACCTTCACATCTTTGGGTAAAATCCTAAAGGCAAAATATTTAGACAGCATGGAAGATAATAGAATACTTACTGTCCAAAATCCCATCAGAGGATCTGCAATTTGGAACTTTATTTTAGAATGGAGGCCAATAATTTGTGACCACATCTCATGGCAGATTGGAGATGGAAGGGATGCGGCTTTTTGGGAGGACTCATGGAATGGCAATAAAGCTTTTTCAAATATGAATATTTCTCAGGATTTAATGGACAGCATAAAAAATTTATGGGGGGATAAAGTTCGAGACTATATGGAACAGTTTCAAGGACCGTTGGGATCACAATGGAGGTGGAAGAAGATCAACTTGACAGGTATAAATGAAAATAGTTGCAAGGCCCTGACATATATTTTAAATAATAGATCAATACAGTTAGCAGAGGTAAAAGATAACGTAATCTGGTGTGCAGCAAAAAGTGGTAATTATTCAGCCAAATTGGGATATAATATCTTACTCAATGAAGAAATTGCAGATGAGTGGCCTTATAGACTTTGTTGGGATAAGGATTGTCTGCAGAAAGAGGGGGCATTCAAATGGATTGTTATTCAAGGAAGGGTATTAACAGGTGAAAGGAGGAAAAAATATGGTTTTATAGGCCCATCTATGTGCCCATTATGTAATAATGCTAGTGAAGACACTGATCACCTCTTTGTTCATTGTGAATTTGCCCAACAATGTTGGGGAATGGTAAAGACAAAATTAAAATTTGTAGGTCCAATGCCAAGATCACTTTTAGACATATTCAAAGGTTGGTGGGGGGAGCAAGAAAATCTACCTTCTCGAAAGTTTGGACAGTTAGCCCCTCAATAATAATATAGGAATTGTGGAAGGAACGCAATAGGAGAATTTTTAAGGATATGTCTGAACCTATAGAAAAAAAATTATCCAGAATAAATGCTTCAATACATTAAGTAATGAGCTCTATTATAAGTAAGCTATATACAAACACAATATTTACATCTTGGGACAGCTATATACACAAACAATGGCCATGTATAAAAGTCAGATATAAGAATGATGGCAGTTGTGGAGGAAGTACAAAGATTAGTAGAAAGGATGTCAAATGGTTTCCTCCACATATTGGATGGATTAAAATTAACTTTGATGGATCTTCAAGAGGGAATCCAGGGATATCTAGAGTGGGTGCTATAGCGAGAAATAGTGATGGAGATATGGTAGCATTGGCAGCCCAGAAGACAGGATATGGAACGAATAATATGGCAGAGGCACAGGCGGCTCTACTAGCAGTGCAGCTAGGAATAAGATTGGGGGTGGAAAGACTGCATATTAGGGAGGTAGTGTCCCTTCTTCAAAATATGAAGGAATTTAGTATTAGCCACACATTACGAGAGGGTAATGTAGAGGCTGATAAAATAGCAAATTGGGCTACTAACATGGAAAAAGCAAACACCATCATATATGAGGACTTCAATCAAACTAATCTTGACATTGATTATATTTTGAATTTGTAAAGGGACACATTGTCATCATAACATTCGCTTGATGGTATTTAAATCTTAAGCAAAAGGTGGTAAGTGGATGATTGATAGGACAGGAATGACGGCAGCCGATTTTGGGAACTTTCAAGAATGAGGCAATCGAAGAGAAGGTAATTAATGCATTAATGATGGCCAGGCTTTATAATAATTAAAAAGTGTGGGAGAGGACGGGCATCATGCTTAAATGGTGTAACAAGGAAGCTAACAAAAGGCGGAGTTATTATCGCCTACTTTCTTGTGCAAACAAAAGACGAAGCGAGAGATAACAGAGAGAAAGAATATGGAAGCCACATTTTGTTTGGACTGACAAACAGATGAAGGCTTTTAAGGGACCTGTGAGCTTCGAGCGGGTTAAGGGCTTAGTAAAAATTAAAACTTCAACAATGGTGGAGGTTGTCAGGGAGGTCATTGGTGATCAAATCCAGGGGCGAAAACTCAAGCGCCGAACTAACCTAGATATGGTTGCAGTTATTGTAGCATGGGGGCTTGAAATTGGTGAGCCGACTGAAGATGTAAGCAGGATTATAAGGGAATTGTTCGATGATGATCTATTAGGAGAGTTGATACGGTGCTCGAATGGTCAATTCCGGGCATTGGGCAAGATATCTCGGAGTGTTTTGTCGATGATGATGATGCTCGCCGATATGGGTTAATCCCTTTCCTTCGATGGTGCCCGAAAGTGGATAAACCCTTGATGATCCACAGGGCAAAAGAGGGATGGGAGAAAATCAAGCAGGAAATGGTGGAGCACCAGCGACGGGAGGAGGAAAGGATGATGAAGTTGGAGGTGAAAGTTCCAAGAAAGAAGCGCTCTCAAATTAGGTGCAAAGGGAGGAAATTTATATAGTAGAAATGGTGGAGAACCCAAATTTTGAAATGGAAAATGGGTTCTTTTTTGACAATTTTGCAAGATGCTAATATAATGAAAACATAGTCAGGCAAGGACTCAAAGAAAAGGAGATGCGCGGTTGACAAGACAGACATCGATAAACAATGATAGAAGACAGCAGCAGAGCAATGGAGCAGAGCATGATCGGGAAGGAAAAGATAAGTCTCCGTTTTGAAATGGAATGGGTTTTTTCGGCTATAAGCCATAAATGTAATGTTTAAATGCTTAGATTTTACAATAGCTGATGAAAATAGACTATGCAGAAGATAGTGTTAAATAGTATGATTATGATTGTAAAGGGGCAGATTTCCTGTAGCTATGATGAAAGGGACAAGCAGGAAATACTGTGAACAGTTGATATTGTAATCTTTATTTCTATATAATAAAAACACACACCTATTACTGACCAAAAAAAAAATGTTTTGATTATTGAAATTTAGGTAAATTTCAAGATTTTTATTTCAAACATATATGTGAGCTTATGGTAAGTGAGAGTAAAAGTGTTTCCAAAATTTTCAAAATTTTAGAATCCAAAATGTCAAATGAAAATGAGATCATCAAAATATTTTTCAATGTTATTTTAGGTTTCAAGAATTTTATAAAATAGGTGGCAATACTCTTTTTGCATCAGAGTAGAAGAAGTTTAGGGGTCGTTCTAAAATTGGTGGCAATACTCTTTTTGTATCACCGTAAAGGCGTTTAGGTGGCTATACAGAGAAAGAAGAGACATACCCATCAATAAATACTATTTAATTATATGAGGCAAATACATTATAATAGCAAAGTGGTCATTTTCTTTGGACAAAACTTTAGGATGTGGAGTGACATATTGTTTGAAAACCAACTATTAATAATTAGTTTATACAAAATTCTAAAAAAAAATGTTACGAATATATTGAATAGCTAATGACAAGTGAAAATATGATGTCATTCTAAACTCTAAGATTCAAAGTCACTTATTCATGCAATATATTATAAGATAATAATTATTAAAACTTAAAAAGTATATGGAGTGCTGACCTAAAAGGAAATCAAGGAAATTTTGTATTGTACTTTTCTAAGAGCTCATCTAAAGCTTGGCCATGGCCATACTTTATCAGTACTCTAGATTCAAATTGGTTTCTGAATATAAAATATTTTGTAGGCCATTTTTACATTCAGATTCAACATAATTGTGAGACATGACAAATGTCATTGTGTTTCCAAATATACAAATAATTTCACTAATGAAGTTAATTGATCATTGGTATTTTAGTCCATTGTTAGAATGATGGAGTTCAAAAATAAATAAATAACTATTAGAAAAAAATTGAAGATATAATAAATTTTGAGAATATTTAATGAATAGCTATTATTATGTTTATTCATATGATTATAAAAATATACATATAACTAAAGTTTATAAATGCTATTTGTTTAATTAGTAGATATGAAATAAATACAAGTTTACAAGAATTTTTAAATTAATAGATGTCAAATGATAGATCTTGATTTTTTATTAAAGTAGAATAAGATTTTTCTTATTTGGAATTCTTTAAGAATTTATTAAACAGTATTATTGCACGTATTATTTATATATATTCTTTAAGTATATTTTGTTGTTTAATATTATATTGTCCAACATATTTACTTTTACACATTAGGTTTTCTTATATGACTATAAAAATATATATATATAGATAGATAGATAAAGTTTATAAAAGCTATTTATTTTGTTAACAGATATGAAATGAATAGAAGTTTTTAAAAAATTATTTAATTTAAAGATAAGAAATGAATAGGAGTTTAGACACTCATTCCTAGCATCACATGCCATAATGCGTCGGCAATCCCTGGAATGCGTAGTTTGCAACGTAACCGAGCAGAATTCCCAGATTAATGAAGATTTCAGGAAAGCAGGTGAGCGTTCCACGGGTTGAGGCAGGAGCCATCTCGGTCGTGTAGATGGGAGCGATGACGAGCGCATAGCCGACTCCCATGCCAACCACGAATCTGCCCACCATCATGGATTGTCTCAGTCATCTTCCAGGTCAACCAAACAGTCCAAACTATCTTCCGAATACACAAAACCAAAATTTCAAATCCTTATTTTGAGATAATCAGTTCTTGAGTCAAATTCTAATTCCTCAACCAAACAGGGCCTAATGGAACAGAAATTGAAAGAAAAAAAAAACAATAAAGGAATCAATATTTGGTCAGAAAAATTTTTATAAGGTGTTAGCTGGTTTATATATACGTTTGGTACAATTTTTCTGCAATACAATCAATTACCAAAAGCTTTGTTTTGAAGCAAATAATCTCATTGGTCAAAATCCTCGATTTTCATCAAGAATAGATGTACAAGTTATCCTTAATCAAGAAGAAAAGCTCAAAAGCATGCTTGATAGACACTACACCAAAGGCTCAGACTCCTCTCATTTCAATGATGACGGGAGGCTGTATATTCCACAGGGAGATTTATTTGTGAAATTTCCTTTTATTATGTAAAGCTTCATTTATGCTTTTCAAATTAAACACCTATCAGTGTATCCCTTGCACCTCCTTTGGCTGCAAGTGCTAATAGTAGGTATGTTGTGACATATGTGACAATCAAGGTATCACCATGATGGCAAAGTTCACTACTAATCATGCATACAACGTGTGCACTGATGTGTGGCTCTAATTGTTTTTGCTACTTTGTGAAGTCTATGAGCACAATAGTCTGTTCATTTTGTCCCTTATGGTTAGTTTATGTTGTTGGAAGCCCTTATGCTTTTGGAATGTGAATATCAAATGAGAATATTTTAATTATGTTCTTCAACTTGCACATCCCAAGCTCTAATATAACTTAATTGCTTATAGACAACTGATTATGGATAAATCTCCAAGTATTATGGAGTCGGTAAATGGGATGCCCATGTGAGAGTAGGGAGAGATGTGATTATTTTATCATCCACCAGAGTCCTAAAAATATTATTATAATCAGACATTGATGAGGGGGTTACACAGTGAACTTGTAAGAGCATCTTCCATTATTAGTTTGCATAATTAGTACTTCAAAGGGGGTGGTCCAAAGTTACATGTGTTAACTTGCATGATGGAAGTCAAATATACTTATACGAGGAGTTGCATTCTATTTTTAACACTCTTGCGCAGGCCATGAGACTTCGTACTATGGTATTTTGGGGCCATTTTTGAACTCATAGTATCTTTTACAGTTTTAAAGTTTTTTAGGCCTAATTTTTATTAAAATTAAGAATTTGAGCTGGAGGCATTATGCATTGTTTCTCGAAGGGTTATATGGTCAGTTTTACTCCGACATTCCAATATGTTGCTCTCATTCAAGCACAATGGCTCTGTGAATATATTGTAACCCTGTTGCTAGATAATACATTGAATGTGTGCATTGAAGACTAAATTTTTCTTTAAGGGTCTAACCAATGTATATCCATGTCACTCTTGTCTATCGTAGTTCAGTTCTTCTCTCATTCTTGCCCTAGTGTTGTTTTATATGCCACAATATTGTTGAATTTTTAAAAATCTGATATCCATAAATCTCTCCTCGTAGGGTCAATGTGGAAAATGTCCCATCAAACTCACAATATTTCAATTAACATTATTACAATTTCACCCAAAAATAATATATTATATAGACGAAACAATATGAGGAGAAACTCATAGCAATACAAGACGCAAAACAGTTATCAATGAAACATTAATACATTTTTTTAATTAATTTGGGAAAACCAATCTTGTCTTGTATAAAGATGGTTACTCCACAAATTAATCTGAAATTAAGAAGTCATTTTTACGCACTTGTGTAACCTATTTTTTACATATTTTTAAACAAAAAAACATAGGAACTCTCATATTCAAGCTGCAAATGATTTTCCACAGCCACATGTTGATGTTGCATTTGGATTTGTAAATGAGAAACCCCCACCAATTAGAGCATCACTATAGTCCAGCTGCATGCCATATAGGAAAAGAAGGCTTTTAGGATCACAAACTGCATCCACGACACCAATCGAGTCAATGTCAGTGCAATTTTAAAAAATACTATACATCTACTACATTCAAAATACTGAAAAAACGCCAAGTTACAGATATTATTTCATCTATGCAACTTCTGTGTTACAACATTGTCTTGTTAAAAACACAAAGCTACTGAAAGTGATTTTAGCTGCTTATGAGTTTTTTCAAGAAATGTGATCATAAGAGCATTCTATATTGGTGACTTGCGTACAATGTTTTTTAGACAGTTACAAACATCAAAAAGTAGCAAGATAGCATTTTTAAACATTCTCTGAATAGCATTTTTGCTAGTTTTTAACCATAGGCTAAAGCATATGCCACAAACAATCAAATAGATTGTCTATATAACCTAAGAATGTCATCCTAGAGTTCAAGAATACACTCAATTTTTATCAGAATTCTATACAGTAATATACCATGAGAATGCTCATTCCAAACATTCTATATTCAATATTTTCTTATTTGAACATATCACTCTAAATCAAAACTAGGTTGGTAAGAAAGAAATCCTAAGTAGGCTTATTATATTAAATCATCCTAGATAATTTAGGAATTGTTAAAAGATTATCCTTTTTACACAGAACACACAATTTTCCAGATTCCCTAGTTTCCTTAACAAATTTAGTTCCTACAAACGAATAGTAAGATAAATTGTCTAAATCAATGAATTTACAGGTTTCTTGCTCTTCTGGACCACGATGATGCCTGTGTCAGAAATTTTAACTTTTGCATGACTGAAGACTCCCAGCACAATCATCCCCCAGAACTCGGAATGCTTCTTTTGTTGGCAAGTGGCTCATTCAAGAGTGTTCAGGAACACATTAGGGTTGTCATTTAAGGCAACACATCAGTTATGAATGATTGCTTGGAGTGGAACACAGTTTTGGAGTTAAGGCTTGTAAAAATGACTAAGTCCATAAAGCAGTTTACAGGGTACAGAAGTGAAGTTTTGGGCAGCGAACACTGTATATGATGAATGAAGACATGCGTGCTTAGAGGAAGCTATTTTGGGGTATGCTAGACCTTCAGTTAAGGTCGCTTGAGTTTTGGAGTTCAGAGATGAAAGATACAGAAAGTCATGCAAAGATAGTGATACAACGAGATAGAGCAGTTGAATGGTCGCGATGATTGAGGGAGTGTAACGTGGAATCCAAACGTGCTATGTTGGATTTGGATTGTGTATTACCTATATTTTGGTAGCGTATGATCGCCGACTTTGCACTTACTTTTTGTATAAGTATTGGTTCCATTTTGTGATGTATTTGGGAGCCAACTGGGTATGTAATAAAGTATATATGTGAAGAGCTTTTGAGAAGCGAAGTATGTATGTATGCGAACGGATGAATGGATGCATTGTGATGTCAGAATCAGACAAATGGTGATGCAAGCTACAACTGAAACTACTTAAGCATAGCAAATGCTTGTTTATGTTCATTTTGATAAATCATTGTAACTGAGAAATATTTCTGATTGTATGAGCAGTGAGCTCGGTATATACCTTTAACAGGGTTTTGTATTCCTTAACAGGGAAATGTTATAATGTAAGATTCAGCTCCTAACAGGGCTAGGTCTCCTAATAGGGACATAATACTTTTAGTGCATATTTGTGGGTATCATCCCCACCGGGGTTTTCCCTTGGCCAGGGTTTCCTCGAAAAGAAATTCATAGTGTTATGAGTTGTGTGCTTTGTGTTTATGTTCTTTTCATTTCATTTCATTTCAGTAATTATCTGGTTAAGTTGGAATTTGATAAGTTTAAGTTTAATGTGTTGTAATACTGATTCACCCCCCCTCTCAGTATTACTTAATCCTAACATCTTCCACCCTTTGTAGTGGACAATGTCCTGATAACTAAATCTCAAAAGTGCTTTACTGGGACATACTTTATCCTTGCAGCTGGTTGGACAAAGAAAAGCTCATTTGCAAGCAAGCAGCATTACATCATAATCCTGCATGTGCTACCAACTTATATCTGATAGAGTTCGAACATCTAAAGATGGGAAATCTCCTTCTCTCAAGGCATGACCAAGGCGTATTTCTCATTTCTATGAGAACTTCTAATAGTAGAAATTAAACACTTGCACAAGAGCCAGATAAGTGCTATTAAAGCTTCATTGTGTTTAGTCAATGGGCTTGCAAGGTTCTGTAACAATCAATTCATCTCCCACTGCTTTGAAAGCGCTGCAATCTCAGACCACTTAGGCTTCAAAGCTTCTGTTAGCTTCCATTCACACAACTTGGATGACTTGCCTATGATAAACTCGAATATATTATGCCCTAGGACAAAAAAGAAGATCCATTATATCCTAAACTACCACAAGACTCTTCTATTATTTAGAGACTGACAGACAGTAAGCATAATTCATTGGTACAAGTTTACAACGAACTTTCCAACGAGATGCAAATGTAAGTGAACATTTAATGCTATTATGATGGTATCTGAAATCTGAAACAAAAAAAGTAAAATGTCCACAAATGATCAAAGGCAGGTCAATGGGACTCACAAGTTGCAATTACAGGTAGTAAGGTTAAAATAGCTCCAAGAACTAAAAATAACTAACACTAAAATAATGAAAATCATTTAACTGGAAGAGGTGAACCAAAAAGGGTAAATCCCTAGAAAAGTCCAAAAAGTCAAGCAATATGATCCAAAGTATAAATCACCATGTGACAAGGATGATTTCATAATTAAAATGAGAAAGGACTTGATGGATCTCACAGCAGTTAGGGCAACTGAAATTAAAAGGCCCTAGTTACCACTTCATGTAGAGACCTGAACTGTTTTCAAGAGATAATAGAAGTTCATAATAACAAATTATCTCCAACCCAAAGTCATCTTGCATCTCTAACTTGATCTTTTCACAATCTATGATTTCATTCAATTTGTGTATGAGAATTAAGTCCTCATACAAGATCTTCTCTAAACTGTTTAGAATACTGTAAGCAGTTTTGCTTCGAGGAAGAAACAATTTGTCTCAACCAACATTTTTCTAATCATGAGCTCTGTAAGATCCTAGGAAAGGTGAGAATGGTTATCTAAACTCTTGAATTGTGAATTGCCAGCTGGATCCCAGATACATAACACACTTCATATCTCGTGTCTTTAGAAACAGGTCAGGAATAATGATCTAATTTTAAGCACCATCCCAGCCCTACCTGATGAAAGCACAGACAACAGGTTGTTTTGACTTCAAAAAGCATTTTTACAATTAAGAAAAAGTCAAAGGGCCTAAGTTAACAAGACAATGAAGTTTTTTTACTTTGAGGGACAATAAGAACAGATCTCTATACAAGTTCAAATTAGATACACTTGTTTCAGAACGTCCATATGTTTCAAGTTTTCAATCAATGAAAAATGCATATTTGTACACTGACCTCTCTAAATTTAAAAAGGCATTTAGTTATACTTAGTTTGGAAACTATCGAGAAGATGGGGACACGGTTAATAGCCAAGCTATGAGTAATGACCAGCATAGAAAAACGTCAGTGCATAAGCCAATGCAAGTGCATATACTGCAACTTTGTTTATCCTAAAATAGTAAAATCTCTCTAATTTTTGCTTTCAGTATTCTGCACAGATAATGTTATTATCCATCAAGGTTCC
>MU216785.1:85926-96272 GCA_018584345.1 Thuja plicata | reverse complement strand
TTCTCAGCTCTCATTTTATTCAAGTGTTTCAATGCATTCTCAGATAGTAAAATTGCCGGCTTGAGACTTTCAGAAGCAACAGTTGCTGCAAGCCAAAAAAACACAATCAATTCGCTACAGCCTTTAAGCGTCACTTATACCTGAAAATTGAAATACTTCAAGAAGATACTGTGTACAGAAACAAACATTCCAAGATAAAGATCAACTTTCCCCTTCTTTTTTCATAATAAAAAATGCAGTACACAGAATGCCAATTAGCTCTCTTGGATGCAACAAAGAACAAGACTAACAAGTACCAAAATGATGAGAATGTTAATTTGGGCTTCAATTTGGAACTGAATACGGAGTGAAAATAAAAGCTAAGATATATACAAGAGAGAACCTTGAAAGGTTATGTGTAATCATGCTAATTGAGTCTGTATGATATCTTCTCATGCAAAAACATATAATGACCTTAAAACAAGACTCTATAAACATAAACACACAGCATAAAATGTAAGTATATGCATTAATGTGACACAGGCACACTGCAAGGTCTAATGCATAAGCAATAATTAGATAAGAAAACAATTATCGTATAGATTAGCATAGCTTCTCGGAATGACTTTGAGACCGTAACCACTAAGAAAATCTGAAAAGAGGACATTGGTGGCATGTTGACAACAAACTTTAAGTTTTTTCTACTCCAGGAAAAGAAACTCTAGAAAGCATAACTAATATGAATAGGGGAGAGGGAACAAAAGGTGATAGGGGTACCAATACATGTTATAGTAGGTGGACAAAATAGACCCTATAGCGGTGCAGTAAATATGTCATGGCAATGCTTATCCCCAAAAAGATTCCTCTAAATTTCAAAAAACATCCACTCATGTGATGCCGCATCAGCACACCATTAAACATGACTTAGAAGTTAGTGCACACCTATTTGTCTTATCACCTTTTGGAACCATTTTGGACACCTTCACAAAGAAGCATGCTGATGCAGCATCATATTTGACCATGTGGACTTGAAATTTTGTTTTTAAGTAGGGGACTTTAACAAGTAAACTGTAATAGAAAATTGAGAGTAATTTGAAATATCCACATAGGATTTTGAGAAGCGTGAAGTTAGGGTGCACATGTATTGGGCCCTCTCCCCTAGCAAAAAGAATATGGGAATTGGGCAAATGCATAGAAATCGCCGATATTGAAGAGGAGCGCTAGCATACAGACTGGAAAAGTTGTGACAAAAAACTCACATTCCAGTACCAATTTTGGCATCTTGGCTTTAGGTTGCAGCCCAATAAACTTCATTATCCAAAAGTGAATCACATATTTAGGGCGGGTCCCAATGCAGCAGCTGCTAAACTTTTTGTGCAGCTGATGGCCCCATGGATAGTAAAGTCGGCAGGTTATTTTTAAGCAGTCATCTTAAATGCTATGTTCTACTGAAATTCTTAATTATACTTTTTACAAATACAATTTGGAGAAAATATTTAAGACAAATAAAAATAAAAGGTGAAGCCACATGTTATTTTTACCAATAAGCAATTGGTGCTTATTTCCAGCCCCCCCTTTTTCTGTAATGCCCAGATTTTTACTAGTCAAAAACACTAGTTTTTTTTTTCAAATCTACCAATCAACAAGTTAGCCATTTTTGACATGGTGATATTTTCAATTCACAAATTTAAAAATACTAATAGAAATATTAATATTAATTCTAGAAGCTACATTACTCATAAGGTTCAGGAATTATTAATTCTTATGACATATAAAATTTTATTGTAGTTTTCCCCTCATAGGACTCACATTAATAAGATCCCTCTTTCAAATTTATTTATTTTATTTTGATTTACTGATATATTTATTTGTTTATTTATTTTACCATTTATCACCATACTATTTTCATATGGATGTCTCAAACACTCACAAATAGGTTGTCATCAATCTTGTTATCATTACTCTCTCAATATTAGTATCACCTACTTGGATAAGGGTGAGATGGACGTCATAGGTGATCCACCAAGGAACACCCTTCGTGAGAACTTTATGTATGAATGTGATGGCTAATGTGTTTGTGTGAGTAGGTAAGATGTGTCCCATTCTAGTTACTTTGTTCACCTGAATTGGGAAAGGGTATATTGGACGTCGGGGGCAATCCACTAGAAAGAACCCTTTGTGAAAGTTTGTGTATGTTCTAAATGTGAATGTGATGGTGTAAATGTTTGCATTGTTATTTGTGTTAGTGGAGGTGTTCGTGATGTTATTGTATTGGTAGTGCGGCGGGATGATGTCCCATCTGCCAGGATGAAAGCACACCATGTAAACTACGAGTTGAGAGGTAGGACCACCATTGGATTCTTATGAACATTTATTGGTTGTAAGACTTCAAAGGGAATTGTCCACGAGTAGTCCCCCTCATGGAAAGCCACACTTTTTGGCTCATAGTGGAAGCCTTGATGTGTTTACCCATGGGCTAAGGATGGATCCTCTTATGTCCGTGATTCTTTGATATTATGGCAGTTATATTGGCTTTTCAAATACAGGGCATTACATTTTCAAGATTATTTTCAATTCTTAAGCAGCAGCTGCTCCACGAAAATAGGTAAAGGTTTCAATTTATCCTTTCCCTTGATTAAAAATTTGCACGGGAATGCTCCAGCTGCTTAAATTTGAGCAGATATTGCTCTTAAGCAGCCCCATAGGGACATGGGGTAGAAGTTATATATGATCTTTTTGTGCCAAACTAAAAAACTGAGATGAGCTCAAACAGTAGCGACCTGCAACAAAATTGGCACAAAGCAAAACTAAGAAATAATTTATGTTAAAGAATACAATATTTTTGACTCTGGTGACCAAACATCTCAAATGAGATGCATATTCTTTAGTATATCTCAAACAATGAAAAATGCACATGTATCAGTCTAGACATATATAAAAGAGTCAAAAAAGGTGAAAGACATTGCTTCTATTTATACCTCACTCAACAAGTCAAATAAAGGGAGGCTAACCCATCAAGTCTCCACCCCGGTACAAATATACTGCAAGTTACACACACAAGGTACAAATTAAGACTTAAGGCTTCTTTAAACTTAATTTGACAAAGTTGCTACAAGGAACCTTTGCATAGGTAGTTCCATGGAAAGTCCTTTGTGACTCCCACGGAAATCTCATTTAAGGATCTCTTTCTCCTTGGGCCACAAATCCAATAACCAAGAGGAATGGGAAGTGACAATGTCTAGGATTGATATGGCTCAGGGCTCTGGTTTTAAAAATCTTGTTCTGTAAGGTTATTTTGCTGTGATTAATGGTCTGCAAAAACAAATATGTCCAAATTAAAAGTTGTGCAATTAATCTTTAATAAGTCAATCTACGTAAGAGGTATAACAACATTACCTTCATAAATTGCTTTAGAGAAGGTAAATATGTGGCTGACTTTCCAGTCAATGTGAGTATTGATCAAGTCCCTTTCTCAGCATTAGTAGGTAGTACTATTTCTTTTTGTCCCTGTTGTCAATCAATTGCACCCACTGAGAAAAGTCTGAGAAAACCTCTCTCATCAATTGGCAAGCATGGAAACACTTCAAGATCATGGGTCACCTATGTTGAAGTGAATCTCTAGATAACAGCTGGTTCCCTTAGTAGCTCAACTAAAACTAAACTTTTTGACAGGGAAGGGGAAGATGAGTATAGAAATAAAACTAATCTAAGGAGGTGATGCACTAGAAATAGAAAATATATTTCTTCCTGCCTATAGCAATCCAATACATAAATCTTCTACAAAACTCAAATATTTTCACAGGCCTATACATCAGTTCTTTGTAGGAAGGTATGGTTTTGATAGCACCTGGAAAGGTGTGATTTTCACAACCAAGAATGTAAGACCAATTTCACAAACCACAACCTATATAGAACATGATATCCAGCCTAAAGATGTTGAGAGAGATAAATGCTTAAGATTTAACAGCCAAAATAAAGAAACATTCATCTGTTTATCCTGTGAATATAATGAAGCACTAATTGAGAAGGTAAAACTTGGGATTTTATCAATCATGGAAGGTATATGCCCAATTACAATAGCAGAGATGCCTAAATGCATTTAGTTGTGCAAAGAACTCTTCGGGAAGGAACCCTTACAATGAGGCTTAATGGCCTACTTAAACCAAACATTGAGCACCAAAAGAAAACGGAAAACGGGCATGTAGTGGCCAGACCTAACCCTAGCCACCCACACAGAAAGAAGAAAACCTGATCTCTGCATACACAATCCAACCTACAAGCATAGAAAATGTCCCCTGGCAAGATAAAAGGACTAGGCCTAACATAAAGTACATTGCAACAACTTATGGGCATGGTGACATGTGAATCTACTCGCAGGGCATGGAGAAAGAAATTATGGTGTGCATTGCAAGCTCAGGCCTGAGAAAATGGTGGTTGGGGAGGAGTGATCGAACATCTCTCTGCGAATTAAACATGCCCCAGCATTTATGAATTATGGTTGAGTGCATATTAGAAGGTGATCGCCTGCAAATTCTGACAATCGGAAAATGGGCCTCAAACAAAGGAAGCACATCCACAATAAATTGACCATGGCATCACTTTCCTCCTTGAATCTATGCCAAATGCCTTAGAAATCCTCCCTTGCAGCTCCATGCATCGAGAGATGGTGGTTGGGAGGGGTCGTTGGTCATTAATGGTGAGAACTGTAAACAATAAAACCGACATCCATGCCAAAATTTCATATTCAAGTGGCAGTTTGCCCAATTTGAATATCATTCGTTGATCAAATATGGCTACTTGATCTGACAGTTGTCGCTCTAGCATAAGATCAGGAGCCTTTGAAGAATCATGAACCACGATGAAGTGCAAGTAAGCCACATGTCCCCATTTGACCCATGCACCACCGCCTTGCATGCCTCGCGAAATAACATTTCAACAAATAAAAACCTACCACGAACCTACATGTTGCGAGGTTTTCACACCATCGTCCCATTGCAAATGGGGACCCCCTCTTTTCACTGTTAGGCTCTAGGTGGTAGAGCAAGTTTGGCTAAGTATGGAACTAGAAAGGTTGAGCCAGTATATAATTTTAGCCTCTTAAAAAAATAAAAATTGCCCAAGTGTAAATTGCTAAGGGAAAATAAAAAATTAAAATGTTATTTCCCCCTTTAAAATTGACACATCAAGGAGTGGAATCCACCTTCTCAAGTGGCAAGGTTGACACATCAAGGACTGGAACCCACCTTCTCATGTGGCAATTGACACATCAAGGAGTGGAATCCACCTTCTCAAGTGGCAAGGTTGACACATTAAGGAGTGGAATCCACCTTCTCATGTGGCAATTCACACATCAAGGACTGGAATCCATCTTCTCATGTGGCAAGGTTGGCAAGGTTGGCACATCAAGGAGTGGAATGCACCTTCTGATGTGGCAAGAGGATGAAATAATGTTCATTGGACAAAGGAAAGCAATTCAACTTGTTGAATTCGATTAGGGAAGAGACAAACAATGCAAAGGGGTGAAATGAGAAGCTTTCAACCAATTACAAGGCCCCCTCATCAAGTTTGAATGGCCTTGGAAGGCTAAACCATGACTCCATCTTGCATGGGCATGGACCCCAACCTTGAGTTTGCAGCCATTAATCAAATGTATGTAGCTTGGATCAATCAGCGGAGCTCAAAAGTGTGGCGTGTGGGCCTGATTTGTTAGTTCTGAGCTCATGTTCGATGCAAATAAGGCCTAAATCAGATTATAATGGTAAACGTGTGGGTTCAAGTTTCAAGGCACGCCTAAATGCGATGAAAATGAGGCCTGAGTCAGGCCTAAATTCCTAACGTATGGGCCTATCATTGATGACGTATGGCTTTAATTCCAAAAAACCAGGCCTCAAATTCAAACGCCTAGGCCCAAATTTGGGCGTGTATGCAATAAGACAGACCCATAATGAAATGTGTGAACTGCAACTAGATGGGACCAGTCCCAAATCAGATGTGTGGGCCTAGTTGGATCAACTAAGGCATGAAGTCCGATGCAGATCTGGCCCTTAATGCCAAACGTGTAAGCTTGGGCCCTATAGCCCAAACGTGTGGGCTCTAATTTTCAACAGGTCTAGGCCTAAATCTGGGTATAAACTCGATAAGATAGTCCTTTAAATCCAAATGATGAGCGCCTTATCTCAAACGTGTGGTTCCATTTTTCAAGACCATGGCCCTAAATCAAGCTCTTAGCCAAACGTGCAGCCTTTAATAGCCAGTGTGTGGACCTATAAGTCTCAAACGTATAGACTGAAATCCAGTAAACTAGCCCCAAGTCAGTGGCATGTGGCCCTAAACCCAATTGTGGAGGCTTAAACCAAGCGTGTGGACCTATAATACTAAACGTGTGGGCATTAATTCATTAAATCTGGGCTTAAACTCAAGTGTGCAGCCCCAAATTCCAAACATATGGCTCCATAATCTAAGGCAAGATCTAAATCTCAACGTATGGGCCTTAAAACCTAGTGTATGGCCTCATTTCCAAAGAATGGCCCTGAAGTTCAAATGTATATGCCCTTATATCAAACGCGTGCTCCCAAATCTGAACATATGGCCCTTTATATCTAACTTATGGACCTAAATCTGATCGTTTGGCGCCAAGCCTCAAGCATGGGGCCTTAAAATCGATAAGCCATGACCTCAAATTTAATACCAAACCTCCAAGACTTAAGGTGTAGGTTTATATTCAATGCAAGGCCCCCAATTTAATTGCAAACACCATAAATCAACTCCAATAGGTCCGAATATGATGAAAGAGGCCCAAGTCGGCTAAAATAAGGGGATGCCACCTTTGAGTGGTAAAAAATTCAATCATATACAGGGCAGCAAATTTATTCCTACAGCAACACCTACAGTTTCATTGCAAATTCGAATCTTGAGGAATTTATTTGGAGGAAAATCTGAAGCACTTACCAACCTCAGCAACTTGAAGGAGACATACATCAAATCAAGCAATAATTGGGCTTGTCTGAATTCAAGTCGTTTGCAGATCTGAATTCGTTCTGGACACAGCAAACAGCAAATTGAATGAATTTGGGAGTGATACAATAAGCATCTGAAGCCAAAATTGAAGTATTTCCAAGGACAGGATAAGATTTAGACTTAACAAAGACATCAGGAGACTTGAATTAGCTTCAGACTTAAGTCTTAAATTTTATCAGAAACGACAAGGTAAGTATGCCGCTCCATCTAGTGTTTTATATGGCATTCAAGGCTGTTTGCATATAATTAAAAGATAGATTTTAAATTTTAGTTTAAAATTTTAAATCAATAAGGAAAAGGTCTTAGAGTTCGAGCTTTGTCATCATAGGGGCATAATATGTTTCAGATTTGAGATGATGATTAAGTCTCTGCTACAAGAGATATAGCCCTTGGTAAGTTCATTAATCATTTCTTTGATTTTGATTATAGTTTCAAAATGCCAATAAATGGTATTATATGGCAGGATGAGGACGATTGAAGATAAGGATAGAAAAGGTTCAAAATCAAAAGACGAGGGAGACAAGGAAAGAGGAAGGATTTGAACACCAGGCTTTAAATCTGGGCTAGGCCAATCATAAATTCAACAAAATCTGAGTACTAAGGCTGCAAATCTCAAATCTGGGTGCAACCACCAGAGAAAATCAGACCTTCTAACTTGCAGACCTGGGAATAACAATCCAAATTTTGACATCATACAAGGATAGAGCTGAAAGAAAACATGGAAGAACGATCAAATTAGTCAAATCTGGGCTGCTAACACTTCAATTTTCAAGAAAATCAGAGACTTACTACTGCAAATTGCAAATCTGGGCACAAAATCTAAGTGTAGATGTCACATCATATCAAATTTGGGCCATAAAGGCTCTCGGATTTTTGTTGTCAGCACATAGGGTTGAAGATGCTTAGCGAATGAAGGGCTGTGGAAAGATTAAGTTTGAAGACCTTCAAACGGAAATCAACAAATTGCAAGTCATTCATCAAGGAGATAAGTGAGAGGAGATTTCAAGATCAAGATCAAGCCAACAAGATGCAAATCCAAACCCAAATTCAAGAAAATATAAATCAAGAAGTCAAGAATGCAAGAACAAGCCAAATGCAATGAGAAGGTTTCCAGGGGTAGAGAAGACAGCATGGAGATAAAACTATTGGAGAATATGAGACATCACAATTGAAGGCTTAATAATGTTGAAATATTTTCTCATCATCAAGGGGTATTTATTAAGCCTATAAGATAAGCATGCTGAGGTGGCACCCATTTCTTCAACCATTCAGATCATGCAAAGTGTCCCAGTAGGAGAGCTCAATAATACTATGTCCAAATTTATTGAACTTGCAAAAAGGATGAAAAGTCAAAAAGAATTATCTTCTAAAGGAAGACTTGTTGTAAACCCGTGTGGCATTTTATTATTGGCCCATTGATGGGTGTCTTCTCTTGCAAACTTCCACTTAATCTTTTTTCTCATTGGCCCATAAAAGTAATGTAATTTTTCTATTAGCCCACAAGGTGGTGCTCTCTTGTAATTGAGTGGGCATTAAATAATTGTTAGTGTAGGTTATGAAACCCTAATTAGGATTGTGTTGGATTAATCTTGGCCACTCATTGTACTGGGGACTACTATAAAAGGCCAAGGCCTTATCATTTGTAAATTATTAGATTGAGGAGATTAAATTAGAATTAGATTAGATTAGCTAAGGGAGAGGCTTGTTGAAATTGTTGTCATAATACTATCAAAGTAATTGATAATTCATTGTTGGTCTTCATGGTGGATTACTTGTATTGCATTGGAGTATTGCATGGTTTCTACATTTCCTCACTTAGAGTAGATTTCATTTCATGTTGATTAGAAATAGTGTTTAGTTGAATGGAAGATATTTTGGATGTTTCTTTGGTGAACTCGCTTAGACCAAACCACTAGCTGCTCATTGATTGTAAGTACGCCTTGCGTGGTCGAATGACATAATTATGAGCTTTACTTCGATTATTGTCTGGACATTGATATGCATCGTTGGATGGTGTTAATGGAATGATGATTGTTTGAAAATCTTACATTTACCTTAGGAGATTGCACTAGCTTGGTTGATGTAGATGGCTCAACTAAGTCTAGTAGAGGCACAAAGACATCCACAATTTCTTGCATTCTAGGAGTAGAGTAGCTTTCTCAACCCTTATCCTTTGTAGTTTGTTTAGTTGGAAGTAGTTGGAAGAAGATAAAGTCAAGTTGATATCCATTGATTGAACAGCATAAGTCCTTTTGTGATACCAACAAATCACATCATTGCAACTAAGTGAAAGTACACGATTAAGAAGGAACTTTGGGGTTATCTAATTTGATCACACAATCTGTATACATTGTTTAGCATATGAGCATCCTTATTCAAGAGAGAGTTGGAGATTTGGTGTTCCATTCGGAATATTAAGTATTCGCTCACATCAACACTACCTTGTTGCCAAATCGGTGGGTTCCAAAATTGGAAAATCTGCAGAAAAACCTATCTACCTACTTTGTCTTCATTCCTGCTTTTGTGCCTTAGAATTTTTTTATGTACTTGGGCCCCTTTGAAGAAACATTTCAAAGAACCAGCAATTCAGCAAACTTGCAACATTGCTCTCACTTCAGTTAATAGGCGCGAGCTTCAAAACCTATGAACTTGTAAACCCTCAAACTTGCTTTTCAATATTGGCAGTTTGGCAAATTGGCAGTTTGGCAAAATCACAAACTTGTGAACTCTTTCAGCAAACCAACACTTTTGCCGAAACACAAATTTGCTAATTTTTTCTTTAAGACATCTACATACCTATCATTGCCATTCAATACTTCCTTGAAGCGAACATTGGAGGAGCGACATTGTAATGACCCTTACCAAATAGGCCACTAAAAACCACTAAAACTGAATTGTGTAATTTTGTCAAACACTTGGCATGCAAACTAAATTCACTCATCAATCAGTCAGCTTATTCAGCACCCTGTAATCAATGCACATCCGTAAAGTACCATCCTTCTTCACCAACACTATCGAAGAAGCAAAAGGAGACTTGCTCGGTCTGATGTGTCCCATCGCAAGTAGCTCCTTGATGGTTTTCTCTATCTCATCCTTGAGTCTCTTAGGATGCCTGTATGGTGTAACCATTACTGGTTTAGCACCCTCCTCTAACTCAATGATGTGCTCAATACCTCTATCTGGTGGCGTGCCTGGTGGGATGTCACTGAAGACTCTGTCATACTTCACTCTCAACCTCTGTATGTCAGGATGATACTCTATCTTATGTTGTCCCTCCTGTGTAGGCATGAGAGTACATACTGCTGCCCACTCAATGTCATCATGTCTGGATAACCTCTCCATCCGTCTGA